>CM021101.1:52343898-52529799 GCA_007115665.2 Sequoiadendron giganteum | reverse complement strand
CTCCTATACCTTCTTAATCCCTCAACCCTCAACCCTCAACCCTTAAACCCTAATCACTCAACCCCTATACCCTCTTAATCCTTGAACCCATGACCCTCAACCATTAAAGCCTAATCCCTCAACCTCTATACCCTCTTAATCCCTCAATCCTCAACCCTTAAACTTTAATCCCTCAACCCCTATACCCTCTGAATCCCTCAACCCTTAAACCCTAATCCCTCAACTCCTATAACCTCTACCCTATAACCTATTAATCCCTCATCCCTAAACCCTGAACCCTTAAACCCTAACCCATAAACCCTCTACCCTCTACCACCAATCCTCTACCCTCTACCCTCAAACCTAATCCCCCAACCCTTAAACCCACTTAGTAAACTCTCTACCCTAATCCCTCAACCCTCTTGACCCTTAAACCCTTAAACACTCAACCCTAAACCCTCGACCCTCAACCCTAACCCCTTAAACCGTAAACTGTTAAACCCTTTACCCTCTACCTTCTACCCTCTAACCTCTACCCTCAACCCAATACTCTCTACCCTAAACCGTAATCCCTCAACCCTTAATCTCTCAACCCCTATAACCTCTACCCTATATATTGGACCCTCAACCCTAATCCCTCGACCCTATACCTTAAACCCTCAATCTTCAACCCTCAACCCTTAAACCCTCTACCCTTTACCCTATACATTAAAAACTCAACCCTCAACCCTCAATCCTTAAAACTTAAACCCACTACCCCGTACATTGGACCCTGAACCTAATCCTTCAACCATATACGCTCAAACCTATACCCTAAATCCTCTACCCTCAACCAAGTAAACCCTTAACCCTAAACCTTTAACCCCAAACCCTTCAACCCTAAATGCTTAAACCTTGAACCTTCTACGCTATACCCTCTACCATCAAACCTATTCCCTCAACCCTCAAACCTTAAACCCTAATACCCTAGAAACCATCAACCCTATAGGTCCTCCACCCTAATACCTCAACCCTATACCCTCAACCCCTATCACTTTCTCTCTATCTATACATCTCACCTCTCCCTCCTTCCCTTCCTCCCACCCTCTCTAATTGTCTCTATCTATCGTCTCCCTCTTTATGCGTACCTCTCATTAAATCAATCCCTACCACCCTCTCTCACTCCCTCTATCCATATCTCTTTATGTCCCTCCCACTCCATCCCACTCTCTCCCACTACCTCTCTCTCCCTCTCTCTCATGTCTCTTCCTCCCACCCCCTCTCTCTCTAAGGTCTCTCCCTCTAGCAACCTACCTAGGTAACTCTCTCTTTGTCTCTCTCCCCTCTCTCTATCTATCCCTCCAACCCTACCTAGATAAGTCCCTCTCACTCCACCCCCCTCTTTCTCTACCTCTATCAGGTCACTCCCTCCCACACCCTCTCCCTCTCTCAGGTCTCTCACTCACACTCCCTCTCTCTCCCACTCCATCTCTCTCACACTCCCTCTCACTACCTATCTCTCAAGTCTCTCCCTCTCACCCCCCTCACACTCTCAAGTCTCTCCCTCTCACACTCTCAAGTCTCTCCCTTTCGCACCCTACCTACATAACCCTCTCTTTCTCTTTGTCTTTCTCTCTCTCCCTCTCCCTCAATTCTTTCTCTCCCACCCCCCTCTCTCTCTCTCCCTCTCCATCAATTCTCTCTCTCTGACCCCCCCCTCTCTCTCTCCCTCTCTCTATCCCTCCCACACCCCTTGTCTCTCTCTCCCTCCCTCTATCCCTCCACCCTACCTAGCTAAGTCCCCCTCAATCCAACCCCTTCTCTCCCACTCCCTCTCTCTTAAACTCTCACTTCGACCCCCTCTCCATCTCTCTAGGCTCTCTCTAAATTCTCCCTTCGTCTAAAGACATACATACAAGCATAATACATATGTACATATAAAATATTACATCCATACAAACATACATACATACATGACATACATGTACATAAAAATATATTAGCATACATTAATATATTGGCATTTAGCATAAAGTAAAACATAACGCGAGTGCGTTATAACGCACTCACGTTATGTGCTAGTAGACATGTTCCCCGCAGAAGCAAAAACCATGTCAAAAGTGAGATATACGCGAGCGCGTTGCTCGTGTTATATCTTGCTTTGGGAATTCTCGAGCCTTAGGCTTGGA
Organism: Sequoiadendron giganteum; assembly: GCA_007115665.2. NCBI lineage: Eukaryota > Viridiplantae > Streptophyta > Pinopsida > Cupressales > Cupressaceae > Sequoiadendron > Sequoiadendron giganteum. The sequence goes on along the minus strand of CM021101.1, from coordinate 52,527,652 downwards.
GGGCATTCCCAACAACCAGAGACTTGTTTTTAAAAAATCCACCATATTTCTCATAATCGAGTTCGTGCTCACCATCAGGATTGCACGTGGTTCAATATCGAAAAAATCAAGCACATGGGTAATGTTGGGTTATCTTTTAGCTATCCAACGATGTAATTTTTTTCACTTTCTAAAAATGTTAAGTATTTCATCCATAATTTATTTTATCTGTATGTCTTTTTTTTGCCAAAAAGCAGTGTCTGGTATTTTTTTCGTTATAAATTAACTGTTCATCAATTTTTCAATAAATTACATTTTTAGAAACTAGACTCCATTGTACAAAATTTATTAAAAAAAAAAAACAAATCAATTGGTTTCCAAAATTTGTAGGGGTAGCACGGCCAAAATTCTATTTTTAGGATATGTCCACTTCGCAAATTAGTAAAAAATCAAATATTCATTAAAAAATTATCAAAAAAATCGTGCATCAACTACATATTGTTAGCTAACTTTTGACCATAACGATTTTAAAAATACTAAAAAAATGTTCACCGTACGAGGGTCGTACAAGAGTTGCTATGTTATGTTTTTCTGACAAAAACAACACCAATTTGTGTACGTCCCTCGTTTGAACCCCTTAATCTCAACCATTTTCAAAATAAATTAGTATTTCAGAAAGTAGACTTGGAGCACTTGAATCCTTCTTTTTGCTCCATCTCAAAATTTTGAGTTTAAGTATCCTCAATTTCACATCCAAGGTCAGTATTTCCTTATTTCAAAAAAAAGTTGTCCACTTAAGTCCCCTTTTTGGGAACCATCTTGATGCACTTACCCATATATGTAACCTACTTTATTGTAGGATAATAGGGAAAATCAATGACCCACTCTTGTATTAGCTCATCTAGAAATTTAATGTGTGTAGGAGTTGAGAAAATACAACTTCACAAACCCCGAAGATCACCTACATGCAAATAACCTGTCACAAAAGAAGAGATGGAGACAAACAAGCAAGGGTTCTCTGAAAACTGAAAATGTATATATCAAAGAGAATGAGAGAATGAATTGATATGAAATACAATGGGATCAATCTTTATAAAAAGGAGATCATGCAAACCCTAATAAAACCCTAATAGGAAAAACCCTAAAAGAAGCCCTAATAGGAAAACATTTAATAATTAATATAATTATTAAATGTCACTTTATGCAAACTAACGTGAAATCTTAAGAAGGGAATAAAGGTAACTTAATCAGCATAGTTAAGTTAAAACCTTTACTCTAACAATGTGGACCTTGTTGCGTTTGGTCTACTAATGATGGATTGGATTATTCAATATGTAAATGGCCCACTCTAGTTATTGCAATAGATGACTAATGGCTTTAAAAATTGTATTCCTTGTTAAATGATGATAATTTAAATATAAATAGACTCAATAGCCACATTAACATCTATTTGAGATAGTCCCCTTTGATGAGAGAACAATAGTATGTTCTTACTTTACCAACAAATGGAACCAAAATCAAGGTAAAAATTATAGCCCGTTGTGGACTTATGATAATCAAAATCACTAGCCTGATTAGATTCTATGTATATAATAAAATATAAACTTGTATCTATTACATAGTATATCATGTATCTATGAGTTCCATGTATATAATGAAGAATGCATTTAACCATTTTTAAATAAATTCATGAGCTACCTATATGAAGTGTGAAACTATGCTAACTATAAATAAAATTTCAAGGTGAGTATGAGTCAAGTAGAGAGGCTTATAAGAAAATTAATGATACAAAATAACATCAACCAAGGGAATGGAACACTTGGCCTCAAAATTGACTCATTGTTGGAATTTATTCTTCAATCCTATAGCTCCCAAATATCACCTACAATCAAACACCTTTCATGAAAGAGATAAAAAATAATAGATTTTCTATGAAAGCCTAAGAATTCTATTAATCCAAAAATGATGAAAGAATAATACAATAATAATGAATTAAATTTGATAAAATATAAATAAACCTTGGATGAAACCCAATGTGAGGGTTAAATTGTATCATGAAATGTGTCCTAGTCTTATGACTTGAAACGAAAAATCACATGACCTAAGTAAGCCTAAGTATGTTAGTGTATAATGAACATAAAAATTAATTATTTAATCAGTTAATTACCTTTTTAATCTAACACCCCATTAAGTGCAACTTTCAGAGAAGCTAAAACTTCTAATGAAGAATGTGTAAAATAAAAAAAATGGGTCTCAATAACTAGGCTTGATGAGGTACCATGCACAAATTAAAAATATCTAAAAAGTAGAGAAAAGGATAAAACCTCATGAAAAAACATCCTCTCTAAAAGAGAGAAAAACATGAAAATTTGATGGAAGGAGTACTCAAGATGATTTTCTAATGATTTTTTTTATCGCAAATATAATAGATACCTCCCAAATAGGAGAGAAAACATATGAAGAACTAAGAAGCCTCCAAAATAATATCCTAAAAAGAGTAGGAGCTTGGAGGTGAACATGAAGAACACCATTGAAGCACAAATAAGATGCAAAAATTGTCAAAAAATGACTACTATAGTGCTAAGAAGAACCTCGTTTGAAATTAGGATGAATATTAGGATGAAAAAAAAGATAAAAACCTACATGAATGACCCCAATAACACTACTCGAATTGTTAAGATAAGGTGACATTTACCTTGAAATCCTAAGTCATTTTGATTCATCTCTATGTTCCTTGAAAGACATACTTGGATGCCTAAGGACATGTTGGATAAATATTTTTTAGTTATTTTTTTATGAGATGTTGCAATTACACTTATATAAGATGGGCATAGTCAGTGGTGATAGGGATAAGGCATTATGGCATAATACTTTCTAGGCCTTCACTTTGGTGGTGGGGCCATGCAGACTTGAATTTTGGTGCATGTAATTGTATTTTTTCCATTGTGGAGCACTGAGTAGTATATGTCAGTGCATGCTATCCATCAAAGTCATTGGCAGTAAGGAAGCACTCATATTTGATCAAATTTGATTGGCTATGGGTTGGGCACCCGTGTAAAGGCCATGTGATAATTTATTATTTTTTACTTTTTGATAGGTGGACCAATAAAGGGGGTGTATGGTGTTGGAGGTGATATTTTCCTCTTGTTTTGAGATGCCACAGTGGTATTCTCACCCCATATTTCCTATAAATTAGCACCTTTGGATAGTTGTATTATATGATTGTTTACAAGTAGAAAATTGTTGTCAGATTGAAGACACAAAAGGAGTGATGTAAGTGAATGTATTGTAATCTCATACATTTGAAGATAATGCATGATTTTCTTCTCTTCTTGGTGGATTTTTTTTCGCAAGGGTTTCTCCATGTAAATCATGTGTTGTGAGATGATATTCTTGTTTTGTAGTTTTTGTGTTATTCTTGTTGTTGCTTTCTGATAGTGACATTTATTTGATGTTTTATGTTCATATAAGTTAGTTTTATTAAGCACGATAAAGAAGATGAATATCTCCATGGTTTTTTCGTTTTAAAGAAACTTATTTTCAGATTTGTAGACAATCACAAATTTTCATATTGTGTGGTTAAAGTTATGTATCTCAACTAATCTATTATTGGATTAGAGATTGATATATTGTTCCAACAATATTCTCCTATTTTCCCAACATTTGGTATCATAGCTTAAGGTTGTTTCATGGATTTCATGTGAGTTACATGTTTCTTGCATGTACTTGCATGTCACTTACATGTGATTGCATTTAATTGCATGTGAATAATTCATGGTAATTTAGTTATGGGTATTCCTTAATTTTGATTTCTAACAAGTTTATGGAAATCTATTAAAAGGAATGGCAAGAGTTTTGCAGGCTTGTGGATTGTAGTGGATGTTTTATGAGAACATTATTTTTTTGATTTGTGAGAATGGAAGCCATGAAATATAACTTTTAGATGGATATTATCAATGGGATCTATGGTAGGAATTGGAAGCTCATGGTTGTTTATCATGGAGTTGTTCATGTGTTTTCTTCTTGCATAGTTGTGATTCAGAGCTCTGGTTTGGCAATTCGTAACTCTCCTTTTTTATTGTGGTTATGTTTATTTTCCTTGTGGTCATGTGAAGTGAAAGGAAATCCATGTTGGGTGTGTGATTTTAGCTCTCCAATCACATGAAAAAACCTACTATTTGGACTATGGTATGGAGTGATTATGTTGGGATTGTGGTTTTAGCTCTTGGTTATATAAAAGCATATGATGACTAGCCACTAGTTGTATGTGGGTTTTGAAGTTTGCCATGATTTATATTTTCTTTTAAGATTCTAGACAACCTATTTTGTATTTTATTATGAGTTGTGGACTATATCATTTTATGAACTGAATTCTCTTGGACAACATGGTAGGTTTTACAATTTTCATGTTTCTAAAAGATGTGAATTTGTAGATTTAGGATATTCTATTGTTTTAGATTACATATTTGATTATGTAAATGTTTGGATGCATAAGTAGAATTAGATATATTGAGATGGTTTTGCAGGTTTCATGTGTTAACCAAAATCTGTGATTTGTAGATCTATGAAAATATTGTGTTCAAAATTTGAGTTTTCTAGATGGAAACAATTTCAGATTTTCAAGGTTGCTTGGAGGGTTCTCTTTTATCTAGGGTTACTCTTATGTGGGTTTTTTAGGAAAATCATGTCTAGCATTGATCATGGTGTTTGAGTCTTGGAAATCTATATGTTATACCTAGTTTTATTTACTTTACAGGTTATTGATTTGGGGTTGAATCTATTTATCCAATTATTTTAGATTAGATCATTGATTATGTATTTCTCCTTTGAGATGTTGCATATGTGTAAATCTAGTAAAAAATATTTCTTGTGGATATGTTTGGTAAGCCTTATTCTTGGTTACCTTTATTACATTGTTATGTTTGTTGCAATGAGAAAAGGATTAGTTGGAGTACCTAATAAAGTTGTTCATTTGAATTTATAGTAGTATTCTATGTTGCATGGGGAGCTCTATTAACTTTCAATAGATTTTTGGCAATGATATTGATCATGATGCCACATATAACTTGATATCACTTCCAATGGGGGATTTATGTAGTCACTTAAGACCCCCTTTTGGTCCCTCATTTTCATGCACTTACCCCTCGTCAACCTTGTAGGCATTGTGATGAAATTGTGTTGGGTTGAAATCACTTCTAAAACTTTAAAATCACCTTCAATGGCATTAAAACATGCTTGTGTTATTTCTCTATCATGTTAGGGTGTTAGGGAGAAATAGCTATGTTTTTTTTTGCTTTAAATAGGACAAATACAAGTGTGTTATAATGCATTTGCATTATGTGCAAGATAAACTTGGTCCCCCATCTTTATGCTCATGCCCTTATTTGGATTCATATCTAGAAAATTGTCCACTAGGATTCCACCCCTTGGGCCTTAGATCAATGAAATTTTGGGCATCTTATTATTTTGATGGGTTGTATTTGTGCACCCAAGATTTGCAACTCTCAAACTCTTACATAGAAATTTTGAATTAAGGTCAATTTTTATAGTAACTTGGAAAATTTGATGGTTAAACTTAGGTTTCAAGTCCACATCATCAAATATGATGTCAAATTTGCATGTTTTTTTTTAGGTGTCATAAAATAGCCAAATAATTGTGTATTAAGTCATGTTTGTTCGATTCATCCATGTGATAGCCCATTTTTTGTCGTTTTATTTATGTGATTTTTTTTTATGATTTTATTTCATTTAGTTAGTAGCAATAATAGACACATTAAGAACATTGAAGTCACACCTAATAGTGTTGTAGTGTTGAGATAGTCTTTTAATGTCTCAATCCATTTACAACTATTGGTTCAAGCTCAACTATTGATTACTTTCCCCTAATTAATTTCTTATGCATATAAACCATCAAGAGATTGTAATTACTCATATGTACTCTTTGTCCACTCTTGATGGTTTTTGAGTAATGCTTCTATTAGTTAACTAGTGACTTATAAATCGTGGATTCTTTCTATCCCCAACCTAAGTTCCACTATGATAGGTATATATTATATATTTTAGTCAACACACATTCACTTTCCTTAATTTCACAAAAGAAATATGGAAACATGTCCCTAGTTCCTTAGATTATATAATTATGGGGCCAACCAACCAATAAATTTCATATATATATGAAAAACAACATTTTTTTTTGTTTGAGGATTCTAACAATGTTCAAGTTATTTTTTTTCAATTTATTGGTCTCAAAAGCATGAGCCTAAGTTAACATCTTTTTTTACTAAGAACTAGGGAGTGAAAGATTTTCATTTTACCAAATTTGTCCCAAGTATAATCCTAAATTCACCCCTTATTTATTGCATCTTGAAAGATTTAAACCTTGATGAATGACAAAATTTAGAAACATACTATGATTCTTTTGTTTTTTTACTAAGAGGAATCGAGAGTTTAACCTAATGACCCGAAGCTTAGTTCTTAAGAGAGTAAGATTAACCCAATGACCCGGAGCTTAGTTATTAAGAGAGCGAGACCCCTTTATAACCTCTCGAGCAATGTAGAACAGAACCTCATCCACACAATAGATAGATTGAAAATTGAACCTATAACCTGAACTACCTAAAATAACAACTAAAACTGAATGCATTGATTCTTACCCAAATGCATTGAACTGTAAGAGGAACCATTCACACAATTTCTAGAGAGATCCATCTTCAAGAAAACTAGAACGAATGTAGTTGGACCCTTCTTTAGATGTTCCGATGTTGATAGGAAACCACACTGCTGGTGCGTTTATTGATTTGGTACCTAGTAACTTCCCAACATTTTCCCCTACAAATTCCATAGATGCCATGAAAGTCATCGGAATCTTCAAAGAAAAGAGATAGTAATCAATGCCTCTACCCTTTTTCCCAACATAAGAAGCATCGCACCCGATCGCAACACACAGGAAATTGGAATCCAACTGAGCCTATCTCTTTTTCTGAAGCTTTTTTCATTTCTGCTCCGATGAAAACCCCAATGGACCGACCTTCTCAAAGCGACATTGAAAGCGCCCTGCAACAGCCAAAAGTGGAGATGCAGAGCCAAGAGGATGTCGACCACAAATGGAACTACGTTACTTTCGCATTGGTCTTGTGGAATCTCTCTCTCTTGTTTTACCGCACAGTATTTCGCCCACACGCTCAGTTTACCTCAATACTGGTCGAGATTTACTTGTTAATTATTTGTACCGTCTTTGGTGTGCTCTTTTGCATTCTATATCAGAAAATTGTGGAGGAAGAGCGATTAAAATCCAAGGGCTCCCAGATTTCATTCCAGCAATGCATTTTCATCTTATTGGCGTGTTTGGTATTTGTAGATTATATTCTGATTGGCATCAATGCCTTGAAGAAAATATAGTATGATCTAGAATAGGTAGTGCATCCATGAGCATAAGGGTGAAGAATAGTATTGCGAGGTATTTCTTCATTCCCTAATAATCCAGAGCCGTGGTCTATTAAAAAAAATGAATGAATGATAAAAATAGCCTATGAAATGTGGGTTTTTAAGCTTGTGCTCCACAACCGAAATAAGTTTCTGCATTTAAAATAAATAAAATTAGTTACATATTTGACTGTGTAAAGTTTTCTCTTGTAGGCCTCTACACAAGCTAGGGTCTGTTCTTAGACAGGGTATCCTATGGTTAACGTGTTATTTAAAATTTTAATATATCTATCAACAAAAATATGAGAATTATTTATTATTTTTATGTAAAAATGAGATGTAAATATTATTAATTAGCTGATTATTAAATTAGTATTTGTATTTAAAGAGGTTCAAGGATTGCATGGAAAGAAAACTATATGTACAGAGAGTATGTGTTTGTGCATAGATGTGCTGCAAATTCTAGTTGCAGGTGGCTGGATTAAATAATTAATAATAATGCTAAACAATAATATGAAATAAACATAAACAAATCTAGATTTTTTCCTTAAAGAAATTAAGTATTATCTCATTTTGAAATATTTGCATACTGATTTAAAACATAAAGCAATACAAATGAAAAAAGAAAGTTGCCATCAAATTGACAAAAATCACTACAAATAGAAATAGAATGTTCTCATCTAGTTGTCAGATCAATATTTATCTGACTTTTATGTGATAAGTGAGATTTTGGAGGCTTTTACCTGAGATTTTGGAGGCTTTTATTTTTAAAGGATAGCTGGTTTTAACTTGTTTTCCCATGGTTCAACAGTGGTTTGGAGGAGACTTGTTTCAGACTCAAATCTCACACTATATGTAGCATATTGACTAATTAAACTTCTTGACGTTTCTAGGTTAGAGACAACAAAACATGATAGTATAAAAAATATTTAAATAATAAATAAAAGTTTAGACAAACAGATATACATGACACCAAAATTCAAATTTAACAGTAATGAAGATATTATCACAAATTTATAAAATCCTAATCCCTTTAAATTCCATGAAAAAAAATGAAAGAAAAAACAAAATTAAAATTGTTAATATCAGAAGTACTGAGAAATTCCTCTTAAGAAAACATAAGTATGCCCATTTGTCACTTTCAAACAATCCCAACTCTCTTTTAGCCATTGCACATTTCCTTATTACTCAGAAAACCGTAAGAGATATACAGTACAAATTATCAGTTGAAACCAGCAATTTTAATGCAAGTATCATATCATTGAAGGTAAATTTTGTATAAAAGAACAGAGGTTATCAATGACTAAAATGATTGTCCCTTTAAAAAAGACTTTGCTTGTTTAATAATTTAGGTGGGTTAAAAGTTTAGAAAAAGGAAGATAAATAGAGAGATTTTCATTGGAACGTTTCATTTATTTTTTAATTATACATCCCTGGCAAAGCTACTAAGCAAACCAGGTTTCACCCAATCTATCAAATTCCTCATTTGTTACTCTTAAAAACTCAGTAAAGGATAAAGAACCTCATCCCACCTTGTGTGGAAATGAAAATCAGGTAATGGAAGAAAGAAAGACAAAACTCTTCAATAAAAATTATCCACACTAACAACAAACCTGAAATGTCTTGGAACAAAGATAACTGCCAAGTTCCAGCAGTTACTGCTCTGATTTAGCTCCCATAGCCATATCCGATCTGTAACCTGCCTTTCAAATGCTTTGTAACACAACATGATATTGAACAAGAAGAAATAGTGAGAGGCAGATTGGTGTCAAGAGGCAGTATGATTAGAAAGGGCTGTGAACAGAGACTTGATGGAGTGAGCAAGGGATGAAACAATGTCTTCTTTCACTTTCCCTCTGTTGGGAATATGCCTTCCATTATAAGGAGGAAAGAAATTAGTTTGTGAGGAAGGCATTTGATCTTTGTAGCAAAATAGAAATTGGAAAATGAGTTGTGAGGAAAGGCAGGAGGAAAGTGTGCATATATAGCAGCAGCCTGTGAGGAATTTTTCAGTCAATGATTTGAATGTAGTCAAGAGTGTTTAGTTTTCTTTCTGGTTTAGTGGGTCCAAACTGTCAAGAAAAGATAGATTATTCATAGGTAACAGGTGTGAAAGGCGTTTGAGGAGTTTTAAGGGCCAAGACAAAAGTCCCAACGACATCATGATAGTCCAGCTGGGGATTAAGACAGCTTCTCTTGACCAAGTCAATATTATCTTTTCTACTTATCTACCTACTAGCACTTGCTCCGAAAGAAGGTGCAATGGTTATGCAAATTATAATTTATATAGAATATCCTACAAATTTGATTTAATCATTTAGGGTTATTTGGAACCTTAGCTGAAATATAAGTGAACTCCTCAACCATTATTGACATCTTCAATTCTGAAAATCCACATGTTATCCATCAAAGAAGGCTATCATCAAAAAATTCCTCTTTTTTAATGACAAAACAAACAATTATTTTAGGAATTGAATGTAGTTTCAAAACTGTAATGGTTGGAAGAACAGCGATGAGGAATATAATAATTAATAAATGTACGACTGAAAATATAATAATTAATAAACGTGCGACTGTCTCCTGCTAGAATTGTATCAGAAAATAAAGCATAGTCTACAGTCGAAATATTATGGCTTTCATTTTTCTTTATGTACATATCTAATTACTACCCAAAACCTGCGAAACCTAAGTTTTAAAAATAAAATAAAATTGATCTTTAACAATTTGTGTATTTCATCTATTTTGATGACCAATTTAGTGGTATGAAACCATATTAACTCTACAAGAATATTGCAAGCTAAAAGTTTCTATAAACTCCAAAAATTTCAAGAAAAAAGAAAGTTTTCAATTTATTAAATTATTTCTAATGCCATATGAAAATTTTGTTAGTTGAAACTGTTGTTTCTTGGCATGGTAAAGCAGTCATACACCCATTGTTAAAGGTTGACACACATTCCGCTCTTCATTCTCTTTAATTTATCACATTTAAAGAGGGCTAGGATGACCTGGTAATATCATTATCCTTGAAACAAATTGCTTTTAACCTTCAAAATAGCAATTTGGCTTTAGGTAACTCATAAATGGTAGTAATAAAATCATGATTTATAGGTTGATGCCTAAGTGACTGTATACTTCTGGTTAAAGTAGTTGTATTTGTTTCTGTATATCTGATGCAAATATGGATATGGTTATTAGGAATATTTATGCAATATGTAAGCCATATACAGTAACTGATGATAGCAATTGAAGGAAAAAAGGTTATTGCATACAATCTGGTTGTCTATTTGCTGCAGATTAAAAACTAACTTTTTTTGGTTATGACTAGGCAGGTTAGGATCGACGGAATGCCCTCTGAAAAACAAATTTTAACTGGCAACCAATGTTTGTGTTTATTACATGAAAACACTGAAGAAGCAGTTGCAGGGAAATTGGTTATGATCAGTGTTAAGACCCGGTAACCTTGCCTAAATCCAGGGAAGAACATAAGGTTTTAGGTTTGAAAACATGCATTTAGTTATAGGCAGTGTTCCATTTTATAGGCCTCTGTTTCATTTATTACTTGTGCATGCTCCTTGCATGGTGTAATAAAAAAATACACTTTAGATAGTTTTTCCAAAACGAAGGATCTGAAATGTAATTGCTAAGAGATCAGAGATCACTTGCTTGTAGATTATAAGCACCAACGTTAGATATGCCAAATAAATAACCATTTCAGAATAATAAAAAAAATACAGCAAACTATGATAGCAATAATAATAATGAGAAATTACAAGTCTGTCAGACCATAGCTATCTAGAATTCAAAATACTTGAAGTCATCTATTAAATTGGCAAGATTTATAGAACCATGAATGGTGATCACTAATCTCATTACATCCACATGAACCTATTTCACGCACTTGTGGCATTAGCCAGTCTCTTAATCTCCTCATTGTCCTTTTATCAAAAAAACATCCTAGGCACTGCTAGGACCCATATCCATATAATCATAAGGAACCCCGCTAGAAGCCTTGGGCTTGGCTACATGCAACTGAGAAACATAAAATCCAATTTATGCCCCATTCATTCTTTTATATCATCCAGCCTTGAATCCGTTTTTCATGCCCTATCGGCCTCCATGATGCTAATCCTATCCTCAGCTTACTTATGTAATAACCTTCCTAGATTACTATTTTTATTTTTTTTACATTACCATCTCTTTGAACAGAAGAGGGAAGGGAACTAAAACTAACTTAGAACACCATGCAATTGGAATAGGCCTGATTTGCACATCGAAACCAGCAAGGTGAGAAATCAATAAAAACAAGTGCTCTCCAATTGCAATCTTCAAAAACAGGGGAAAAAAACTAAAATTAACTAAAATTCTTATTTTTGAAAAGCCTGAAAGATGTTAACCGAGAGAATACAAAGTCGGCCATGGGTAGAATGCTTTTTTGTACTCTTCTAGAGACATGACCTTTCAAGAAAATCAAACAAAGTGGATGATATATGGGCTTCCATCAAAGGCAAAGTTTCGTATCCAACAAAAAAATCATAGTAAATGTAGAGGAAATAGAAGAATAGAACACAATGACCCTATGTGCCATCAATGAATATCAGATATGCCACCGTTTTAATTTTAGACGAGGACGAAGTATTGGCGACTGAAAACAAGCAAATTATTTTGTAGTTTGACAATTGACGGGATACATATTTATAGGAAACAACACACTAACGGTGAAGATGAAGTATCAGATTTTCAGTGTTATAACTAGCTATTGCACTTTTGGTGTGCAATGGGTTACGCCGAATAACTGTATGGATGTATTTTAGTAATTGATACAAATTGGTTGAAATAGAAAATAGTTTAGATAATTTATACACAAGAAATGAAATAAATTGTAGAATTGATATATTATACAAATAAATAGGAACTTACATTTATGTGATTAAAAATTGTAGAATAAGGATATATATACAATGATGAAAATAAATTGTTTTAATAGAATGCTTAAATTGCATTACAAGAATTCTTGCAATTGAGTACAATGGTATAGCAATCTTGTAACATTTTTTCATGGAACTCCAATGTATTTGTAATAAACAAAAGATATATTTAGTATTTGAAAAAGTGAGAGGATATGTAGTAAAGCAAGAAGAGAGATATAATTTATAACAAATAATCTATATAAATTTTGGTAATAAAGCAAATAAGAAAGTGACATACCCATAGTAGTTCAAATGCATGTTAAGTGCTTGAGGAGGGTGATTAAAAAATGTAGACTAAGGATATATATACAATGATGAAAATAGATTTTTTTTATAGAATGCTTAATTTGCATTACAAGAATGTTTGCAATTGAGTAAAATGGTATTTTGATCTTGTAACAAAGTCATTTTTAACTCCAATGCTTCTGTAAGAAACAAAAGATATATATTTAGACGATGAGAACATAGTGTAAAAAATAACTAATAGAAACGAGAATGTTGAAGTTGAAATTCAATAAATATAATTAGGTACTTTTGGTTGAGTAGTTTGTAGGTCTTAGACAATGAGAACATAGTTTAAATGACCAATGAAAGGATCCTGTAGTAAAGCAAGAAGAGAGATAATTTACAGTAAAGAATCTATATAAATTTTGATAGTGAAGCAAATAAGAAAGTGATATACCTGTAGTGGTTCAAATGCATTTCAAGTGCCTAAGAAGGTTGAATTTGACATTGTTGTCAATCGGCTCTCTTCACTAGGAAGGAATGTTTCTAGTGCAAATAATGGGGACCATGAGCATAACATGTTCACTATGAATGGTCTGGATTTGTAGCACCCTCCAACTCTAGGTGGAGCATCGATGCTTATAACGTATGCCATGTCACACATACATGCACACACGCTCCATGTTTCTATCTCCTATCTCTATCTCTACATTTATTTTTCACTCACACACACACACTCCCTATTTCTCCCTCCCTATCTCTATCTCTCTATTTATCTCCCTCATCCTCTCTCCCTTTATCGTCATCTCTACCCCTGTCTTCCTCTCCCTCCTCTATCTCTAAACATGCTTCCCTCTCCCTCTTCCTGGACCTTGATAGCTAATTATCTTTGTTTCTCTATATTTGTATCTCCCTCTCCCTCTTCCCATACCTCTATAACTAATTATCTTTGCCTCTCTATCTCTATCTTATTGGTAACGAAACATGATTATCTTTTCGACAATGTTTGGATCTTTCTAAGTGGATGCACAGTTGCTTAAAAGTTTGTTTCAATCATGTTTAGATCCTTCTAAGTGGATGCATAACTGCTTTGAAGCTACCACTTCTCTAGTGAGACCTTTATTGCACAAACAACATCATTTCCTAATTGACCTACCAATTTATACTATATCAAAATATATTAATTATAATAAAAATATAGTAATTTATGTTAATTTAATGTTTTACATGTAATTTAATTTGTATTGTACAAATATAAATTATACATTGTATTATATTTATATGTTTGTTTAATTTGTATTAAATCAAAATCTATTAATAAATAAATATAATAATTTTTAGTTTATGTGTAATAATTGTTATTATATAATATAATATATATATTTAAACTTGATAATAAATATGACTATATATAATGTGATTTGTATGACTTGATTTGTCATAATCATTTCTTGTTTAAGTTTGTCTTTATTACAATCTGTATTAATAATTCCCAAGTCCACTCAATAGCTTCACATTTAAAATATTCACCAAAAGACCAATTGCTAAACATCTCAAAGAACATGCGGTGGTTTGTTTCCTTGAATGTCTAAGACTCAACTTTCTAACATTGTGTTGTTCAGGAATTGGATCAAAAACAATATCCACCTCCTTATCAATATCATTGAATCTTTTGTCTTGTTCGATTTTGAAATGTTGATTCTAGCTTCTTTTTTTCATCAAAATCTCACTTGCATTGGGTCTTCCAAAGCACACCCATATCCATTGAATTCATTTTTTTAGTTCACTTTCTAAGCCAATTCTTAACTTGACTATCATATTCTAGTCAAATTTATAACTTTTGGAGGAAGAATTTCTATCCTTCACAAAGTTAGCAATTAGCATAGTACGAACCACTATATTGAGATTAACTCTTATAATACACCTTAAAGATAAAATATAATCATGAATATTGAGGTTTTATAGTATATTTATTTTATATTATAATGTATATCATTTATGTTTTATTTATCATATTTATATATTATATTATATAATATAGAAATCATAGAATATATATTGATAAGTAGGAGGTTTCTTCCACAACATGTCAAATTATGATATTTCTATCAGGATTCAACCGTGTAGTTTTCGAGTGAAACTCATAGACCCATGATTCATGAGTAGTGGTTCACAAGAACCCATCTCTTGTGATAATGAAAGGAACACTTAGCACTCATTGCATCTAGGTGATGCCCACAGAGGTGAAGCAGAGGTCCGTCCCGGGAGGTCACCCATCCCAGTACTGCTCCCCCAAGGTTAAGCCCACTTAGCTTGCTACCCCATTTGAATCCTGATAGCAATATCATAGAATATATATTGATATATAGTATTTATATCTTAATATTTTAGTGAGGATTATAATTTAGATTGTACTCAAGAATCGAAGACCTAAACATAAGTTTCTATTCATTATTTATCTTTATTTAAAAGAGTTTATTTTTAATCCATGTCGTCTATAAGACGGGGAGCTAATGTTTTCATCCGATCAAATTGCTTATTAAATTTTTTTTTGAAACTATGGGATGATAAATATTTTCCCAACTATCTACTAAATACTCCATGTAACAGATACATCCTATGGCTGTGCAAAGCATCAAAACATAACTTAGAGACTAGACAACATCAAAGATATTTTTTCTCATAAATTGGTCAAATTTCAATAAGATCTGAGTCACGACTTCATATATATACCGACATATAATGCACTATACATCTGCCTATAAAACTCATAAATTCTTATTGCCTGGGCAAATACATAATTTTGAGTATCAATTCTCCTTAAGAAAATGAACATTTCTAATTTGAGGTTTTAACTTTTGCCTATGACAAAGGCAGATTCAAATATTTGTAATTACTATAATACATTTAACATAATGGGGCATCATGACTATACAAGCCAATCAAAACTGTGTGTCATTGTCTTTTGGCTTTTTTTTGGGAAAACGAAGAATTTCTATATTTAAAATGGCAGACATTTGGCTCATGGTAGTTGGACGTGGCATCTACAGAACAGTTCACGTGCCTCGTCTATTCTTCAACATTTTGCATACATGCCTACTGATGGTTGTCCACATAACCAAAAAAAAACTTTAACTCATCTTTTGATGGTTGTCCATACTGTGTTCCAAAGCTCGCATTTCAATAATCCTTTGATGCATTTTCAATGAATTTGAATCAAGAAATATTTTGTGTCCTCTAATTAACTCTGCACTTTTATGTGTTAAGGATCTGCAAATCATCATTCAAGAGTTTAATTTTATTTTGATACTTTCACTATCACTAAGTTCATCGATTGTTGCAGCTTCATTTTCACTTATCAACAAATGTGGTGCCCTGCAAAGGCCAAAATAGGGGCCAAGTCTGTCAGTCTACAGTCCTTGTAAGGCCAGGTTAAAGAGGGCAGCGGTGGTGTTGATAGACAATAGCATTATGAATGAGGAGCAGAAACAATCACAGGCCATTGCAGTTGTGAGTAGCCTAGCAATGGCCATAGTAGCCATGGTGATTCCTGAGTAGAGTTTCTTTTATTTTCCATTTTCATTTTTATTGCAACACATTTGAATTTCTTCAAAACTCTTAGAGCATGTTGAAGTGGAGAATTTTAGGTAGCAAACCCTCACTTTGCATTTTACTGAGTGTGGATTTGATTTGGTCCCATTGTCCTTGTTGCACCAAGAGAACACCCATGTTCCTTGACCTAAAATATGTGCATTGCACACTAATGTTGGCCAGCCCTGCAGTGACAGTCTATGTGGGTATTCCATTTGATGTCATTTGGCTCAATGCCCTCTACCATCATTCTCTCGAATGCCTTCACTGCATGTTCCAGGTGGTTGTGCTTGGGAAAAGTGTCAATGATTACATCATAGACATGTCTATCAAGAGAACTCCTAGCCTTCATATACTTGAGCAGCTAGAAAGCTTTCTGGCATTCCCCACAAACGCGAAATATGGTCAAGAATTTCACATAAATGAAAGCAGTGGGTTTAAATTGAAGAGTCTCCATTTCCTCCATCACGGCCGTGCACTTTTTCGTTTCTGAGGAAAACTCTAGTTCGTGATTTAAGCATGTCATACTTATGTGGGTGAAACAACCGTGCTTGACTGTGCCATCGCAGTAATAAATTTCTCTTGGTAGAGCATTAATGAGTCGGGGACAAAAGACTTTGAATGGGTGCGATTAAAGTAAGCGTCTCCCGACTGCTCTTACACCGTGCCTTATACAATTGAGCTTCGACACTTTCAACTTGGATACGCCTTCGGCATAAAAGATAAGGATTAGATTGCAATGAGTAGACAGTAGAGATAAGAACAAGACAAAATCAAAATATGTTTTCACGTGTGAGACCAAGACTTTCAACTATCCGAAATTATTTTCACTTTTAGGCATGAGACATTTGTTTTCAGGCGTGGGAAGAGGAATTTTTTGCCTGTCTGAAAGGTTTTTTTCCTAGGATGAGACAACTCTCCAAGCTTTATGGTACAAAATATAGCCTATGGGCTAAATTATTTGTTATTTAAATAAATAATCTTATATAATTATTCTTAAACATCAATGTTTAATTATAAGTTTTGTTCATACTAACATTCGTAGATCGTATATGGTTGTCTTTTTAAAAAAATGTGCATAATATATTTTACTTTTAAATTTCTAAATTTGATGATTGTGTTGTTGCAATTAATTAATAAATTGTCACAAAAAATATATTTTTTAAGATTGTCATATGAGGAAAGATTCTCAACAACCATCAAAAATTTCATTTGATTATAGTTACAAATATATTTTAATCTATAATATATATATTTAATAAAATATGTTTTAACATTTTACGAACAATTTTGAATAGATGTATTAAAAAAAATGGCCTGACAAGCATGATCAACCATTAAATTTAAGTCAAGAGATAAGTATTGAATCTATGTGTCTTGATTATATTAGGGATTAAGAATATTTCCTCCCTAATTGATCAATTGATTGGCTTTACTAGACATTTTAATAAATATCCTTATAACATATTTACTTGTTTTCTTAATATTACTTTTATTTCAAAAAAAAAGAGAAGAGGAAGGCACACCTTCCCTTCAAAATTTAAAGAAAAGAGAGAGGATCTCATTTTTAGTGGTGTACAAGTAGGTAAGAGTGGCTTTAGTTGTATAACAATGAAAAAAAAATCTTCACTTTTTCTTTTGTTTTGAATTTATTTTGATTTGGTTGTCTTTTTATGCAATAATAAAGATACACGTGACAAAATAAAAATAAAAAATTGGTACAAGATTGAGTCTTCCCCAATCTTACTTTTACTTGCTTTATGTTTCAAAACTAGGTTTTAGCACTCAATTTTTATTTTTGTTCTAGCTTCATAGCCAAATTTGTGGGGTTGACTCTATTCAATTGCACAATTTGTATAAATGAACTACAAAAGTTCACAATTCAAATTGAGACATGTCACCCCATTTTCTCTAGTTGTTATGTGCCAACTCAAGGCACAAAATATTTCACATGCCACTTTTGGGGTTATATTTAAGAACATGTCATTATTCGCTTGAATATTTAGAGTCTAGTGTATAAAAGAACACCTCTTGGAATTTGCAAACATCAAAGAGCATCAAAGCATTATCATGTGAGATCAACATTATATTGGCATTCTAGAGCATATAGCATGACTACTTTCTATCTTTTATCTTTGTAAGCAACTTCTTTAAATTGATATTCTAAGAGTTCAAAAAAAAGAAGAAATATTATCAATCTAGGCAGCTCATTTATTCACACATTTTTATCCAAGCTCTAGAAGTCAAGGCAAGCAATTTTGAAACCTACACTTTAGAGAAGTTCATATCTACAAATTTAGTTTAGATCCACACAAAAAGATCAATTCCACATATGCATGATTAATTCTATAGACGCGTGGAGTAGTTTTATAGTCACAAAAATGATCCATGTAGGAATAAATTAACATTTCATGTCTCAAATCCATTATACCAACAAACCTTCCACTAAGGTATATAAACAAGTAAACAAGCTCTTTCTTATATAGAGCAAAGGTGAAGATTATAAAGGCAGGATAGGTAAACATTAGCTCTACTTGATCTAGTATGATAGATGGTAAGGAACTCTACAAAAATAATATGATAAATCAGTAGAGAACTCAACCAAAACTAGCTAAGTCTAACACGGGGCAATCAAGTGCACAAGATGTAGAATGGAATAGGCATATGACTAACTGACATGAGTTGAAGACTTGTGATATCTTAGTAGGATTAAATAACTAGTGTGGTCATAGATAATAAAAAAAATTATACTAGTCTAGTGAAAGAAAATACACATCTAGCCTACTATAAAAATACTAATAACCCATTTAAGTACAACTTAAAAGGTTATAAAATGAGGCAACTCATTAGTTATGGATCCCAACAACAATTTGATTATAAAGAAAACAAGTGTTGAATATTTTTCTAGTGTAATTTGTAGTTTTTTGAAGTGTTGAAACTATTGATAATGTAGTGACATCAATTTGTGAAAATCTGGCTATCAATCTAGAACTTATGAATGAGATACTTCCACACCTATCTAATATAGATATATTCATTATAGAAAAAAAATCATCAAATTGCGAGAAGAGGTTGGCAAAAGGCATGTGTACTACACAAACGTGGAGATAAATCACTATTAGAGAAGATGGGTGATCTCACAACAATTGTCTCATATTTTGACCTAACTCGAACACCAAAATCAACATTTTAAACCTAAATCACTATTAGAGAAGATGGGTGATCTCACAACAATTGTCTCATATTTCGACCTAACTCGAACACCAAAATTAACATTTAAATCAAAATTCCAATTTCTATCACTTATAGCAGGAAAACTATTAAGAATTTAAACATAATGTGAACTAGTACTTTTAGATTTTGTGTGAAGATTTTAAAAAAATAAAATTGATAATTTGTCTCATTTTATAAGCATTTTTTAATAACTTATTTTTATACTTCATAGTATTTTAATTCATGATATGATTCCATTAAATATATATTTTTTAAATAAGTTAAACTCATAATTTTTTGTATTAATAATAGGTTGTGCACAGAAGAAAACGTTTACAGTAGGTTACAAGTCATGATATGATTGAGATACAATAGAAAATTTATAGCATAATATACAACAGAATCTATAACATATACAACAGAAAATATGAGATATAAGCGGTACAAAGAGATTTGACTGAATGTAGCATATAATTATCATCTCCCAGATCCTCCTTTTATTTCAATCCTCCATGGCTCCCCAATTTATTAGGGTGTTGACAACATGAAGCTCCTCGTTGGATAGCCCTTCTTCAATCTCTTCATTGGAAATGGTGAACAACAGAGGATCTCTGCCTTCCTAAGCCTTCTTCCCTTTTTTAGCTTGCTCTTTGAGCTCTTCTTTAAGAGCCTCCAATGCCTGCATAAACACTGTCAGGTTGGGGTGCATGTGTGTGACTTCTTTCTAGTGACTACGAACTACTCTATCCTTGAGAAGCTTACGAAATTTGTCCTTAGCAATCTCCATGGTGGCTACAACCTGCAATGCAACATTGAGGAGTGTGAATCTTTTATTTGACTCAATAAGCAACCTCTGAATCCCATTGTATCTGTCATCATTCCTTGCCTTCCAAATACTCCACATAATGTGCCACAAAAAACAAAAAACCTTTTGCCAAGCTTTATCCTCAATGTTAGTCCTCCAAATCTTGTTGAGATAATCAGTGAGGGTGAAAGAGTTAAGGATATCCTTATAAATGATTTTTGCTTTGACTTCATGCAGAGAGATCCTTTCCACAGGAGCTCAATAGGTTCATCCTTCCAAATTCCAATATGAAAGTTGTTAATCCAACCTTTACAGACTTCTTTGATAATAGAGTAAGTCATGATGCTAGAGGGAGGTAGCCCATAGTCTTCCCTTAGCTAATCCCAAGCAACCATCAAACCATCCTTGAAAATGCTATTGAAGGTCTTGATGCCCTCATGGTTCCATTTTTTTGTTGAACAACCCTACAACAAGGCCAAGGGCTTCCCATGATGCTCAAGATTCCACCAAATAGACCTTCTTGGGTGGATTAGGTTGCAGTTAGGATCAGATAAGAGAGGACAAGTGATTTTTTCCCTTATGGACTCCCAAGCTTTCCAAATGCTCCTAAAAACCAGTGAACCTGCAGGTAATTTGGGTATTTGGTGATGAGAAGTGTGAACCCCTAAACTTGCAAGAGCACAAAGACGTCAAACATTGTTAGTGTTAGATCAAAATGCACGCAAAGATTTGAAGGATTCCCCATGAAATCCACCTATTTGAACTAAAATTAGGAAAATGAAGAACATAAAGCATGAAACTTGAACTAAATCCTAATTAAGCCAATAAGTTAAAGATCTTATGGGGGAATTGGTGCCAATGATGTGTTGCAATTGGCCCTTTCCCAATTCCTATGGTTGCAATGTGGATTGATGAAGAAATGGTCAAATCTCCAAAGAGATTTGAGCATAACCTTGGTGCAAATGTGAAAATGATAGGAATGTATGGATGAAAAGAGCAAAATCAGCTCTCACTTGAAGAGAGTAACTTTGCATATGAGTTGTGGATGAAGATTGAGGAGAAGGGTCTCCAATTTATAGATTCAAATCTTGGAAGAGATAGTGGAAATAAGCAATGTGGAACAAAAGATAGTCCAATGACATTGTGCCACTTGTCCAAATGTGATTGGATGAGGAATGTGCAAGTTTTGGCCAATGTGCCAATAAATGCGATTAGGTGGCATTTCAAATTTGAGAAATGACATGTTGAAGAGGGAAAAGGAAAGAAGTTAATGTCACTTGGCTCAAGGTCAAGGGCATGTAAGAGGCTTTAAATGCCTTGTTGGAAGGACCAAGTCCACTTGGCCTTTTTGAATTCAAAAGAGGAATATTCTCTTTTTGATGCTTTGTGAGGGAAAATAGAGAATTTAGTAAATCAAATAAATTGATTTATTGTGCAACTTGCATTCTCTAGAAGATTTTAATGAAAGAGATTAACTTAATCATGGTTTTGATTAATTTAATGAAGAATTAGGTGATGTGACAATTTAGACTTAGATTTATGAATTGGTTTAAGTCCAAAAAATGATTTATTAAATAAATGTTTTGATTTATTTAATCAAGGAGGAATATGTTAGATTAAATCAAATAAGGTTTAATTTATTTAATTTAATAGGAGGACTTTAGAGAATTTAATTAAATAAAATGATTTACTTAATTAAATAGATATGTAAGGTTAATTAAATTAAATTGATTAATTTAATCGTTGAAAGGAGAAGACTTAATCCAATAAATAATGATTTATCAAGTTAAGGGATAGAATGTAATGAAATGTTGAGAATGCGATTTAGGAGGAAATGTTGTTAGTAAATCGGGATCAGGTGTGCCAAAACGGAAATGTACATTTTCCATGTCTACAAGAAGGTCACTGAAAGAGAGACCCTTCCAAGACCTTGCCAGTTTAGGGATAGCTTGTGAAATGTTGTTTCTGATTAGAACTTTCCAAGGTTCATCTCCATGGAGGATCTTGATAATCCATTTTGCAGCAAGAGCTACACCATGCTTCTTCAGATCTTTAAGGCCCAAACCACCATTAGCCTTTTCCAGACAGCACCATTCTCATTTGACAGAGTGCAATTTTTTCTTACCTTTCCCACCAGACCATAGAAAATTTCTTATTTTCTTTTGGACCTCATTGATTTGGTAGTTGTTGAAGGACCATACTGAAGCAAAGTACACAGTGTAGGAAGACAAAAAAATTGGCAGCTCTGAATCTTGCCAGCAAGAGACAAGTAGTGCATGTTCCAACCATCAATTTTCTTATCATTTTTTTCTTTTAACCACTGCCACATGTCCTTGAGATTGGGTGAGACTGAAAAGGGGATCCCTAGGTATCTAAACTGCTTTTGGGGAACCCCCCCCCCATTGGAGGTCAAAATTTTGCACCCAATTAGGAGGGGTATCAAGCCATCCTAACAAAATGGATTTTACCTTTGAGACCCTAGCCCTAGAAGTAAGACATAACAGTTCAAGCTTTGTCATAAATTATTGAGATTTTCCACTTCTAGTTCCACAAAGATAGAGGTGTCATCAGCAAATTGAATATTTAGTAGTTCACCATTGTCAGGGAGTATCAAGCCTTTCACTTTGGGAGACATACTATTCTCTCTTAGTAAGTAATGGAGAGCATCAGAAGCAATTACAAATAGGGCAAGAGCAATTGGGCACCCCTGCCTGATTGATCTTTCCGACTGGATAACATCAGACCTAGTTCCATTCACCTCCACCAAGGCTGAAGCATCTTTCAAGAGAGTGCCAATCATTTTAGAAAATTCCTGAGGAAACCCAAAGGCCTCCAAAGCCATCTTTAGAAAAGACCATTCCACCTTGTCATAAGCCTTCTCAAAGTCCAAGAGAAGCATTGCAACTTCTGTTGAGATCTTTTAACCCAATCAAGAGCTTCCCAGCTAGTTATCAATTTTTCAAGGATATATCTACCCTTGATAAACCCTATTTGAGTAGAGCTTATGAGTTTAGGGAGGATGTTGGTAAGCCTTAAGACTAAGACTTTTGCCAGTATTTTGTAAGAAATTTTCAACAAAGTGATGGGTCTCCAATTTTTAATCAGGGTTTTATCCCCCTCTTTTGGCAGTAGTTTAATGAGAGCTTGGTTGATACATGTTTCCAATGACCCTTTTACAAAGGCATCCATATAGACCTGGTGGAGATCCTCACATACCCAATCAATGAATACCTTGTAAAACTCAACAGGAAGCCCATCAATCCTAGGAGACTTGTCATTACTCATTGAGAGGATGGTCCTTTTGATCTCCTCTTTAGATATGGGAGTGGTGAGTTGGGCACAATCCTCATTAGTAAATTTTCCAAGTATTAGCCTCTTAATTTTGTTTCTTACATCCTTACAGCCTTCCCTATTGTCCTCAAACCTAAAGAGGTCCTCGTAGAATAGTGTGAATTGTTGCAAAATGTCTTTCTAATTTGATAGGGTCACACCACTATGACAAATCTTGTCAATCTGCTCCTTTAAGCCTTTCTCTTTTATTTATTTGAAAAAGAACTTTAACCCTTTATCCCCATTGCTCAACCAATTGAGCTTAGCTCTAACCTTCAACCCCTAAATTTTATTGGCCTGTAATCTTCTCAAAGAGGATTTGATTTTATTGAGCTCCTCATAGAGTTGCTCATCTGCAGGGTTCTCCTAAATCTTCACTTCAACAACTAGGAGCTCATCTTGAAGGTGATTCTCTTCTCTCCTCTGATCCATTGCTTTCTTCCTACCTACAATTTGAAAGATACACTTCTAGGCATTCACATTGCGATTCCATCTCTCTATGGGACTAGTGTCCTTTAACATCCATCTATTAATACCCCTAAGGGTATTTACAGCCTCAAGGCAATCTTGGTCCCTCAACAACCTGGTGTTAAGGATGAAGTTGTCCTTGCTCTTGGGGTGAATCTTGACTCCATTATTTATGGCTATCTTAGCCTTGATTAGATGGAGATATGATAAGGTGTAAGGATAGACCAATACTTAGCTACCATCACTGTTAGGCTCAAAACTATAGAAGTCTTTGTTAGCATAAAACCTATCTAATTTTCTATAAGTTCTTTTCCCACCTTTTTGGTCATTACACCAAGAGAACCACACACCATTTCTCTCTTGTTTCATCCCTTCCAGAGGGTCAAGGACGTTAAGCTTTTTTTTTCATTCTATACCAATGGTGCTTCTCATTACCTTTCCATTCCATACTAATGCCACCTTTTTTGTCTTCCCCATTCTCAATCATGTAAAAGTCTCCTCCCATAATCCAAGGGACCTCTGGGAGCTTGATTAGCCACTTCCATAGTTCACACCTCCCAAGGTAATCATTGGGTGCATAGATTGATATTAATATTAATATAAATGCATGTAACTCGATTTAATTGTTTAATACAGACTGAAATTCACAAATATAAAATCTAATTCGAAAATATTTAATTTTGAATTCTATAACTAAAAAATCGTTCATCTGTAAGAAAAACACAGTCTCAATTAAACTTAGGTGCTTTGTAAATGGGTAGTTGCTTCATCTACTATGGATTTTCCTTCCAGCAAAACCAAGAATTAGTATCCAAGCACCTGCCCTGCTTCCTCGGGGAAGACGTGTCATCAACTACATGACAATGATAGTCACCAATTTTTTGTCATTTTAGGAAAACTTTCAAAGGCTACGATGTTTTGCATCATCTTGCACAGCTCTATTGAATTATACGTCATGGATTCCCTAAATCAGTTGGTTCACTTCATAGAGCATTTCACAAAATTTTAGTCCTATGAATTTTTTTAGTTAAAAAAGTGGAATATATCGAGATTTTCTACTACATGTACATGTTGTAATAAAATGTGGAATTCATTTTTCGTTGCAACTTATATGTTGAAGCAATGCTATTGTTATGATGCATGATTTTGACAAACTAACCACTGATGCAATATATTTTTTGAAATACTTTCTATATCTACCAAAAACATAATCTAGTGTTAGCCAAATGACATAGAATGTTCGTAAATTTCTCTGTAGCAACTATAAATTTGTAGCCTTTGGGTGCTAGTAGCACCTTAAAACCTTACTCCTTAAAAATGTGGTATGAGGTAAATTTTCAAGTTTCAGCGACTTCATTTTTAAAATAAATTGCTTGGGATGGCCTACTCCAATAAAATATGCATAGTAGTGTCCTCCATGGAACCCCACTCTTATTTTACTTACGCACATTATCTAAGAAAGAATTGAGGTAACATCTTTTGCTTATTAGTCGATAGGATTTATTAGTATGAGGGTTTTGTGCAATAATGGCTAGAATATGTGTCTCATACCTGTTTGAACAATTGAATCTACACCTTAAACGTTTGTACTTGGAATGACCATCTCATTCACTTCATAGCTTGGTAAAATTGTTGGAAACGGATTTTCTTATTGCTTGGTGGACTACACTATTTCTCCCCCATAGAGAAGTTATCTTGTATTGGGGTAGACACCTTTGAGGCATTCATTGAAGAAATCTTTGAGCTACACTCCTTTTCTGAGCAACAAATTTGCAGAGACCTTTTACTACGTTGGGATTAAGCATTTTTTTGTTGAAGGGGTTCTTCTTCCCATCCTTAGAATTTGGAGTATTGATGTTCAGGGCAACGGGGGAACTGTAATTGATTTTGGCACCACCTTGACCTACATTGTAGAGCTTGCAAACCAGATAATCCTTGCAGCATTCAGAAAGACTATATTGTATCCAAGGGTCTAGCAATACCTGAGACATTGAAGCACAAATCAAAGCTCTAAAAACATAACATGAGCCTATTGGTAATGGAGCCTGATTATCTTCCTAAATTAGAGGTTTTATTTCAATCATGTTTGGATCCTTGTAAATGGATGCATAGCTGATTTGAATTTATAATTTCTCCATTGAGACCTTTGTTGCATAAACATCATTTGTTGAATGGCTTAAATTGACCAAAATTAGTAATTAGTAATTAGTAAATGTATGCAAAAAAAATCTACCAAAATTTATCCTAATTGACCTTCCACACTTCTTCAGCGTACCCATTGCACACTAAAGTGCAATTGCTAGTTTTATTTTAATTATGCAGTTATTTTAATTTGGATGTGTATATAAAGAAAGCTTCATGGCTAAGAAACCAAAGATGAGTAGCATTCAATACCTTTACCCTTTTCCCAACATAAGAAGGGCATCACACTCGATCACAATACAAAGGAAATTGGAATCCAAGTGAGTCCATCTTTTGTTTTGAAGCTTTTTTTCATTGAGGAAAACCCCATGGACGACATTGAGAGTAGCCTACAACAGCAACAAGTGAAGAAGCAAAGCCAATAGGACGTCGAACAGAAACGAGACTATGCTACTTTTTCACCAACTGAAATCTATAGTCCTAAAAGGTAGGGGCTGCAAGTAGGGGCTGCTATTTTTCAAGAAAATATTCCAATTTAATCCTATAGCATAATTATTTTTTCCCCATGAGACCACTAGCTCCATGAAAATAGATGCCCAAGCCCCCCCATGGGACAATACTATTATATCATCCAACCTTGAATATGCTTTTCATGCCCTATCGGCCTCCATGATGCTAATCCTATCCTCAACTTACTTATGTAATAACCTTCCTAGATTACTACATTTTTTTTTGACATTACCATCTCTTTTAACAAAAGAGGGGAGGGAACTAAAACTAAATTAGAACAACCATACAATTGGAATAGGCCTAATTTGCACATCTAAACCAACAAGATGAGAAATCGATAAAAACAAGTGCTCTCCAATTGCAACCTTCAAACCTATCTAAATAGGGAAAAAAACTAAAATTAACTAAAATTCTTATGTTTTAAAAGCTTGGAAGATGTTAACTGAGAGAATACAAAATCGGCCATGGGCAGAGGTGTTTTTGGACTCTTCTAGAGACATGACCTTTCAAGAAAATCAAACAAGGTGGATGATACATGTGCTTCCATCAAAGGCAAATTTTTGAAGCCAACAAAAAAATCATAGTAAATGTAGAGGAAATAGAACTGTGAAACACAATGACCCTATGCATATGCCACCACTTGGATTTCATAAGAGCAGGAAAAATTGGCAACTGAAAACAAGCAAATTATTTTGTAGTTTGATAGTTGATGGGATACATATTTATAGAAAACAACACACTAGTAGTGCTATGAAGATAAGTATCAAATTTCCCCGTGTTATGAATTTAAGGATCAGATTGCAATGAGTAGAGTGTAGAGATAAGGATAAGACATAATCAAAATATGTTTTCAGGAGTGAGACCAAGACTTTCAACTATTCGAAATTATTTTCATTTTCAGGCATGAGACATTTGTTTTCAAGCATGGGGTGAGGAATTTTTTGCCTGCCTGAAAGTTGTTTTTCCTAGCATGAGACAACTTTCCAGGTTAAAGTTGGTACAAAATATAGCCTATTGGCTAAATTATTTGTTATTTAAATAAATAACCTTATATAATTATTCTTAAACATCAATGTTTAATTTTAAGCTTTGTTCATACTAACATTCGTGGATCGTATATGGTTGTATTTTTTAAAAATATGCATAATAGATTTTACTTTTAAATTTCTAAATTTGATGATTGTGTTGTTGCAATTAATTAATAAACTATCATAAAATACTTTTCTTAAATTAAGATTGTCATATGAAAGAAAATATTTTCAACAACCATCAAAACTTCTATTTGATTATAATTACAAATATATTTTAATTTATAAAATATATATTTAATAAAATATGGTTAACATTTTACGAACAATTTTGAATAGATGTATTAAAAAAATGACTCGATAAGCATGCTCAAACATTAAATTTAAGCCAAGAGATAAGTGGTGAATCTATGTATCTTGATTATGTTGGGGATTAAGAATATTTCCTCCCTAATTGATCAATTGATTGGCTTTACTAAAAAAAATAATAAATATCCTTATAACATGTTTATTTGTTTTCTTAATATTACTTTTATTCAAAAAAAGAAGAAGAGGAAGTCACACCTTCCCTTCAAAATTTAAAGAAAAGAGAGAGGATCCCATTTTTAGTGGTGTACAAGTAGGTAAGAGTCACTTTAGTTGCGTAATAGTGAAAAATTATTTTCTTCACTTTTTCTTTTGCTTTGAATTTATTTTGATTTGGTTGTCTTTTTATATAATAATAAAGATACATGTGGAAATATAAAAAATAAAAATAGGTACAAGGTTGAGTCTTCCCCAATCTTGTTTTTGCTTTCTTTATGCTTCAAAAACAAGTTTGAACACTCAATTTTTATTTTTGTTCTAGCTTCATAGCCAAATTTGTGGGGTTGACTCTATTCAATTGTACAATTTGTATAAATGAATCACAAAAGTTCAAAATTCAAATCCAAACACGCCACCCCATTTTCACTAGTTGCTATGAGCCAACTCAGGGCACAAAATATTTCGCATGCCACCTTTGGAGTTATATTTAAGGACAAATCATTATTCACATGAATATTTAGAGTCTAGTGTATGAAAGAACATGTCTTGGAATTTGCAAACATCAAAGAGCATCAAAGCATTATCATGTGACATCAACACTATATTGGCATTCTAGAGCATATAGCATGACTACTTTCTATCTTTGATCTTTGTAAGCAACTTCTTTAGATTGATATTCTAAGAGTTCAAAATTTTTTTTTATCAATCTAGGCAACTCCTATATTCACACACATTTTTATTCAAGCTCTAGAAGTCAAGGCAAGCAATTTTGAAACCTACACTTTCGAGAAGTCCATATCTACAAATTTGGTTTAGATCCACATATAAATGATTAATTCTATAGACGTTTGGAATAGTTCTATAGTCACAAAAATGATCCATGTAGGAATAAAATAGCATTTTATGTCTCAAAATCGATTATACCAACAAACCTTCCACTAAGGTATATAAAAAAGTAAATGAATATAAGAAAATACTATTTACAATCGAATTGCATTAGCTAAAACCTAATTACAAAGCACATACAAGCTCAAAGGTGAATATTATAAAGGCGAGATAGGTAAAAATTAACTCTACTTGATCTAGTATGATAGATGGTAAGGAACTCTACAAAAATAATATGATAGATCAGTAGAGAACTCAACCAAATCTAGGTAAGTCTAACATGGATGAATCAAGTGCACAAGATGTAGAACAAAATAGGCGCATGACTAACTGACATAAGTTGAAGACTTGTGATATCTTAGTAGGATTAAATAACTAGTGTGATCATAGATAAAAATTATACTATCTAGTGAAAGAAAATATACATCTAGCCTATTATGAAAATACTAACAACCCATTTAAGTGCAACTTAAAAGGTTATAAAATGAGGCAAATCATTAGTTATGGATCCCAACAACAATTTTATTATAAAGAAAACAAGTGTTGAATGTGTTTCTAGTGCAATTTGTAGTTTTTTGAAGCGTTGAAACTATTGATAATATAGTGACATCAACTTGTGAAAATTTGGGTGCCAATTTAGAACTTATGAATGAGATACTTCCACACCTATCTAATATAGACATATTCATTATAGATAAAAATCATCAAATTGTGAGAAGAGATTGTTGGCAAAAAGGCATATGTACTACACAAACGTGGAGATAAATCACTATTAGAAAAGATGGGTGATCTCACAACAATTGTCTCATATTTTGACCTAACTCGAACACCAAAATCAGCATTTTAAACCAAAATTCTGATTTCTATCACTTATAGGAGGAAAACTATTAAGAATTTAAACATAATGTGAATTAGTATTTTTTAGATTTTGTGTGTAGATTTATTTATTTTTTATTTGATAATTTGTCTCATTTTATAAGCATTTTTTAATAATTTATTTTTATAATAATATTTTCAATTAATGATATGATTCCATTAAATATTTTTTTAGAAATAAGTTAGACTCATAACTCATTAAACATAGATCGTTAACACTAATATCTAGTGCATCCATATTTTTCATTATTCATTTTTGTATATTTATTTATTAATTTTTTTTAATTCAAATTAATTATATTTTAGAGTAATCTTATTGCATAACATATAACTCTTTTTTTGTATATATCTATTTTTTTATTATTTTATTGAACAAAAGACAATAATATAGAGTGCACACAATTTTTTTGTTGGAGGATTCTAACTATGTTCAAATTATATTTTTTCAATTTATTGGTATCCAAAGCATGAGCCTAAGTTAATATAGTTTTGACTAAGAATTAGGGATTGAAAAGTATTCTTTTTACCAAAATTGTCCTAAGTATAATCCTAAACTTGCCCCTTATTTATTGCACATTGAAAGATTTAAACCGTGATGAATGACAAAATTATGAAACATACTTGATTCTTTTTTAAGGGAGAGGAATCCAGAGTTTAGTCCAATGACCCAAAGCTTAGCTCTTAAACAAAAACAGCCCCATATAACCTCTCGAACAATGCGCAACAGATCTTTATCCACATTGTGAAACTACAACCTGAACTACTAAAACAACAACCAAGACCAAATGAACTCAGTACAATGATTCTTACCAATTGCATTAACTCTAAGAGGAACCTGTCACATACCTAACTTGTAGAGAGATCCATCATCAAGGAAACTAGAACGATTGTAGTTGGGCCCACCAAGCATCTGACTTCACATATTCTGAAACCACACTGCTGGTGCGTTTACTGATTTGGTAGTAACTAACTTCCGAATAATTTCCCCTACAAATTCCATTTATTGCCATGAAAGTTCTTGGAATCTTCAAAGAAAAGACATAGTAATCGAGCTTTTACCCCTTTACCCAACATAAGAAGGGCGTCGCACCCCATCACAATACAGAGGAAATTGGAATCCAAGTGAGTCCATCTTTTGTTCTGAAGCTTTTTTTTCATTTCTGCTCTGAGGAAAACCCCATGGACGACATTGAGAGCGGCCTGCAACAGCAACAAGTGAAGAAGCAGAGCCAACAGAAACGGGACTACACTACTTTTGCATCGGTCTTGTTGGCTATCTCTCTCATAATTTTCTGGGCTATATTTTATGGCATAGGATATCGCCCACACGCCCAGATTGCCTCAATACTGAAAGAGATTTACTTGTTGTTTATTTGTACCGTCAATGGTGTGATCTTTTACTTTCGTTATCAGAAAATTGAGGAAGCACGATTAAAATCCAAGGATTCCCAGATTTCATTTCTGCAGTGCATTATCATGTTTTTTGGGTTTTTGGTATTTGTAGATTATTTTGTGATCGGCATCAACATCTTGAATATAGTGCATCCATGAGCATGAGGGTGAAGAATAGTATTGTTAGGTATTACCAGAAATATTTGAAATGAATGAATGAAAAAATAGTGTAATATTCTGTACGAGTTTTTCACAATCCATCAGTTTAGTATCTTTTTAGCTCAAAAGATACATAGTTTAAACTAAAAGTACACAATATTCTTAAAAATAGCATAGTTTTTTAAGCCGTGATTGAGAATCCAGTTAAATTTCTGCATTTGAAAAATTAAATTAAAAATAAAATTAGAAACATATTTTTGACTGTGAAGTTATTCTCTTGTAGGCCTCTATATAAGCTAGGGCCTGTTCTTAAACAGGGTATAGTGTGGTTAATATGTCATTTAATTTTTTTATATATCTATGAACAAAATATGACAATACTTATTATTTTTATATAAAAATGAGATGTATATATCATTAATTAGTTGATTATTAAATTGTTTGTTATTTATATAATTATTTTTAAACATCAATAATAAGCACATTTGTAACTACACACCTATCCATAGACCCTGATATGGAAGAAGCAAAACAACTTAAAACTTGGTATGCACATAATGGAGCTAATATGGTACCTTCCTCCACAAACCTTGATGATATACTTACTATTATCACAAGAATGACAATTGCAAACATTCGAGAACAATCAGCAAAAATAATACAACCCATCCAATTCATTTTAAAGGCAACAATACTATTCATCAAATCTAACTCTTTTTGTTATCCAGCTTGTCCTCTTCAATCAGATGGAAAACAATGTAAGGAAAAGGTTATTCAAAATGAAGAAGATAAATGGTATTGTTCAAAGTGTGCAGCAACATTTGCAGATTGCAATTACAGGTACATACTTCAAGTCAAACTGGAGAATCACACGGATATAATATGGGCAGTTGCATTTGATGAGATAGCAAAGAAATCATGGGTATGTCTGCACAAGAACTATATACACTGCAATTTAATCATGAGGCAGAAACAAGTACTGAAGATGTTATAAGAAGTGTTCTCCTTACACAATTCTTATTCACACTGTCATGCAAAAAAGAGACATACAATAATGAAGAGCGCTTGAAAAAATCCATCATTAAAACTGATAAGATAGATTTTACTGCACAGAGCAAATTGTTGCTTTCTAAAATCAATAAGATGTGCAATGATACGAACAACTAGAAATACATTCCTTATTTTCTATGAAATAGTGTATATATTCTTAAACTTGTATATATTCTTTTAGGGTTATGTCTATCAAATAAAACAGAGTTTGAATAAAAATGCTTCACGCTTTTACTGGTCCATTGAATTGTGTACAATATCTGGTTGATTAAAATTGTAGGTGTATGGCTTATAATTTACCCTATGTGCCCTTTCTGGGATCATTATGAACTATCCAATTGCAGGCTGACCATAATTTTCATTCTGATGGTGATATATTAAAATACTAACTATCAGCCTTATGGGAATCCACAAGTTTTGTGACTGTTATAACTGTATCCGATTATTATGAGTTGGGTTTGAATCTGTTTGGATATGTGTTTAGTCTTTCAAAAGCATTTTTGGGAAATAATGATTAGTTTTTTCTTTGCACTCTGTATAAATATTTCTTGCAAATTCGACATTGTTATGATAGCTTCAAATTTTGCCTTCAATTCTGTCTCTATCAAGAACCACTGTAACTTTCATGCTTCCTTCTCTGTGGCTTCTTCATCAGTTATCAGCCCTACAATATCATCTTTGCTTGCATTTGAAGCTGTCATCTCTACATTATGCACACTGTCACTTCCTCTCAACATTGTCCATTGTCACTCAAACTATTGTCTTTTGTCTGACTGCTTTAATAAATGATGACTCTCTTTAACTTTATCAACTCTGCCCTATAGGACTGTCATGATCAAGGGTGCATTACTTGCCACTGCAATTTTTTTGCTATTCCCTACCATTATGTCTTTTTCTTTTTATGCTTTGTATAGTAATCAACATTTATTCTTTTATTGTCCTCAAGTTTTAGGAGTCATTAAGGCTTTCAGAATATGAGATACAATTTACAACAATCAGATTTAATTTATCCTAAGTAATCCTGGGTTAGGAAAACCAAGGGCCACAAAAAAATTTTAAAAACTCATTCTGGTTACAAGAAATTTACCAGATCCCATCCATTAAAAGAAAGATTAATCTGCAAATGTTCATACAATTATGGGTAAAAACAATATCTACTAATTGTCACAACTGCCATACAAAAAACTATGCTAACTATCTTGGCAGGCATGTAAATTCTATTGGGAAAATTACAATGGCTTAGAACCATTACCATCCAAACAGGGGCTGCGGTGCAGGGACTATACGAAAATAATCTATGAATGCAAGCAATCTTTTATTAGAGGTCATAACACCCGTTGTACAGAAGCTATCTAGCCTTCGAGTTTTTTATAGAAAATATGTGACTAAGGTATGCTACCGAGTTGTTTCTTTGTTATAAAAGAAAGTAATTCTGATATTTTTGTTACTATGTCCATAGCTATAGTGGAAGTGTGTGGTATGCACAGATCTTAGATCTGTTTGTTCCATATTATATTCTATATGCAGTCAGGGATGACCTGAATTTATCCCACGTTCTTGAATCATTTTGGAAGGCACATTTTAACTCACTGTTTTATTGGTCACATGGTGGCAGAGTATGTAGTGTGGGTCAGGGGAAACAATTCAATAAAAATAAACTCACAATGCTCAGGTGATCATGCTGATATCACAACCTTAAAACTTGCTTGCAGATTATTCAACAATTGTTTTAGCTGGCACAACATACAGGCCAGTTGAATGCTCACTTTACTGTTACAAACTTGCAACATACTTTTAGAAGCCTGCAATTGCAACTACTATCAATCCTAATATATTGATTGCTATAGAAGTCAAATGGTCACTATGTTTGCTAAGTTTACTTGTTTTTTTTTTTTATTAGACTGCAGGAATCGGGTAGCACGACCCCCTATAAACTGCAGTGCGCCTGATAAACTTTTTAACGTGACCAGCGGCGCTGGCGCGACATGCCCTCCGGTACCACGGGAGTGGGGGAGACTAGACCTCATGACCAACCTCCTGCAACAGGAAAGATTTAGCCAACCGAGCTAGGGCCCCAACCCCTGCTAAGTTTACTTGTTAACATAGGCTGCAGAAATTAATTTAGATTGCAACAAAGCCTGTTTCTTTGCATCCACATAGGTACATATGTAAGGAGTGGCAACAGGTAAGAGACAGAAATAAAGTACATTCCAACCTACATAACTTCCAAGAAAAAGTAGATAAACTATCATGAGATGAAATATCCTACTCAATGGAAACATTATACTTGTCTGAGTTATGGATGTAAC
Organism: Sequoiadendron giganteum; assembly: GCA_007115665.2. Taxonomy (NCBI): domain Eukaryota; kingdom Viridiplantae; phylum Streptophyta; class Pinopsida; order Cupressales; family Cupressaceae; genus Sequoiadendron; species Sequoiadendron giganteum. Next base: position 52,492,776 of record CM021101.1, on the reverse strand, counting down.
AGAGAGAGATAAGTCTGTGGGATTCAAAACCACAGCCATAAAATATAAGGGTGTGACAAAGTATTAATAATTGTTAAGATGTAATTGCTCCTTATGCTGTGGTCTACTGGTTGAGACCAGGCAAAAAGATCAATGAGAAACCTAAAAGTCCTCTGTCACACAAAGTACTTTCATCGAGTTTTCCCTCAAGCTAAAACAATTAATACCTTTCCTATTTGCATTATGAAACAGAAAGTGCATGTGCACAACCTATCAAGAACTAAGATTTCAAAATTCACACACATTTCATTAAGGGGAAACACAAGTTGGGAGGTTGTGTCCTCAAAGTTGAGGAATATTAACATGTGGGTAAACTGGTTGTAGAGCATTCAGTATAACACAGGCACAAAACTAATTGCCACCACATAAAAATAAGCGAGCGTACCATCAACGCTCGTGGGCATGATGTTATTGTCCATTTTCAAATGGCTTGAGACAAATCTATTTTACTCAAATGTGCCCCTCAAGCTAAAGACGTTAACAAGTGTCCACTTAGTATTTGATAGGTTTACTGACATTATCAGGGTTATTCTAAACTTGTGATAAGCCCAAGAGGCTTTGAAGCTCCCTACAAGGTTTAAACATATACAATTCGAAGGGAGCAATCCATGCTTGGGAAAATGGTAACACTGAACATTTTTAATGGCTTCATATACATTCATGTCTATCTTCATCATGTGTATCATGCAGAAAAGGTTACCACATGCCCAACCCTGTCTTAGATAATTTTATTGATATATAAAGCTATTAAAATTTAAGATTAAGCTAGGGCATCTGCATATATCTTAATCAAAGTGTTCCCTCAAGCCAAGGAATTAATACCTATATTCTTTACATTTGGTGGTTTCAATGGCATAGTTAGAGCTAATTCAGAAATTGAGATAAACTTAGGTTGTGTCAAAGTGTGCCGAAAGGTTAGTATGACTGTAAAACATCACAATCATGACAAAGGAAGTGCATGTATGCAACCTATCAAGTGTAAAGATTACCCATACACTACATTAATAATGGGGTTTAGTCATATTCCTAAGATTAAGTGTCAATATATGACAAAGTGAGATTCTGGAGAATCCAATATAGAGTGCATTCGTAGGCATGGAACTTCGCTTACAAAGATGAATTGACTGGGAGGGCACAATCAATCCCCAAAGTAATTAATAGGGGGATGCAATCAATGCATATGGCAATGATTTCATCGAGTGTAATGTCCCCTTTTAATCTGTGGCATTGTGTGAGTTTTCTGGAGTGTTCTGTATGCAGTTAGGTAGGAAGTGAATGTTCTATCAGCAGTTGTATAGGTCAGCATAGGAGTACTGTGGTTTGAACTGAAGGTACTTTCAGTTAGTTAGAATTGGAATAAGAAGGGCATGTTGTTGATTGCTTTGGAAAAATATGTGGTAGTTGAATCCCATCTTCCTAAGCAACTGAAATAAAAATATTAATTCGTTTTTAGAATTACTTTCTGTGTAGATCTCTCTCCTACAAAGGCTGGTAAAAAATACACCATTCATCCACTAGAAAAATAGACAGAATGAACGAGAGTAAAAGAATTATTCTTGTAATAGCTTCTGAATTTTACCACCAATAAACAGAACTTAGATTTAGCATTCAGTCAAACTTAGAAACATGCCTGTATCAATTGGGCTATGGAGTCAAAATTAAGACTTATCATGGTGCAATCCAAAATAATTCTTATATTCTTTTTTAAAACTGACAACTGAGTATGGGAACAGCAGAGGCTTTTATGACATATGCAATTTTATGGTATCTGCAGAAGTTTGACAACAAATAATTATACTATAATAATGATATTACTGCACATTCTATATGGTGTAATCTTGGAGTGCATAAGATGAATGTTCAACTTTTAAATAACCCATGATATATTTTGTGATCACTTTCAGATCTGGAGTCTGCAACACCCAGATAAGATGTTTATTTAGTTTGTAGTTGTAGGTGCTCATGAATTTTACAAATGTGTTTCGATTAAGATCATTGAGTTTATCATTTTAATATCATAAAACATAATTATTAAAATCGCATAACAAGGAAGAATTGTCAATTTTATAATTTGAATATTTGTAACACTAATGAATTAGGTACACCCTCTGAAGTGTAAATGATTCTGATTGTTGTCAGCTATCCTTGCTGAACTTGTTGTAAAATCAAATAATTGCTTTTGAACACTGCTGGAATTTGACTCTTCTATCATAATGGTTTCTGCTCAACTAAAATAGCTTTCAGGCTACTATTTTATCAAAATAAATAAATCATAAAACTATAAAAAAAAACATCAAATACATTGCATAGAAATCAAAATGAACATGTAATGTATATATTAAATAAGAAAATAATTAAACTACAAGGATAATCTCTGTAGACATTTCAATTTTCAATCCTATAAAAGTTTCAAACATCAATCTTAAACACGTTTTAACTACATTTTATAACTGATAAACTTGCCATGTTATTTTCCATAAATCATCATTATTTTGTTTACATGTTCAAAAATATTGCTTGTTTGACTGGTGGACTCCTAAGTTTAACAAATTAATCTACTTTTAAATGACATGATATATTATTTAACTTTTCTTTTAAAGTAAAATTTATGTTACTATTTTATGGATTTTTTTTTACATTTGCAACGCATTTGTTATCAACTAAAAGTCATTCTCTCAAAAACAGGTCAGTCACTTTTAACTATTTCTTTCAGAAAATATTATTTTTCATTCAGCTTATTTCCTCTTCCATTGTAACAATTCATTGCATATATTTTGCTTGTTACTATTAGTAATTAGTTAAATTTGTAGATTGCAAGTGCAGTAGATATTTGGGTTGTATAAGGTTATGATTAAGCTTGTTTCTATATAGAAGTAAGTCAAAAATAGAGGACTTTCCTTTTTCTAAATAATTGAGCTCCACAAACTACACTCAAATCTCCTAATTCCATTTATTCAGATAGCAGATTATGGCATCACTTCCATAGATAATAAAAATAGAGCCATTGTAGGTGGCCCTACAAACTATATCTATCTATGTCATGTAATATCCAAAATTAGTTCTTTCAATATTGCATGTTTCATTTGCATTTTAACTGTAATTGCATTCATTTTTTCATTTGATATGTAGATGTACAAAGAAATTCAACTTTCTTGTATTAGTCCATGTTTTTTTCTCATTACTATTAGTAATCATACCTCCTAATTTGAATTGTAGATGATGGACACTAGAAACGAAAAAAGTCAAACTAAATCCCATCAAATAGAAGTTCAAAGAATACAAAGCCCTAAAAGAAGTCGAGAGTACTATTCTCATCATAAAGAGGAAATTTGTGCTCATCGTCACCTGCAAAACATACAAAAACAAAGACCAAATAAAACAGATATTACACCATCAACAAACAACAACAGTAACTTCATGACTACATCAAAAAGACTTTGACACATAATAGATGCACTATCAAACTTACAAACATGCACTATATGTAAGGAATGCTACCCTGGCATGCTTGTTCATTCATCAAACGATAATTGTATTTGTAAACGATGTTTCAATGAGAAAGGCGTTCATCGATTTTCATCACTTAATAATATGGACCCAAGAGAACAACCTCCTATGCTACAAAAGCTCACTCAAGTAGAAGAGATACTCATAGCAAGGGTAAACCCAATATTACAAGTAACCCATGCTCGTGGGGGGGAATATAAATACAATGGCCACACGATTAGCTTCCCACAAGACATAAAAAGTATTGCCAAAATACTCACATAGAATTATAGACCTAGATGTCCTAATAGTTCGAAGATTGCATATACAAGGAAACTATTACGATTGTTATGTAAGTGGGAGTCGTATTAGAGATGCACTGCAATACACGATCAAATATGACCCATACTATAGCGATGTTGAAATAAATGCATCCTACTTAGAACAACTCCCTGAAACAAGTACAAACATTTCACACATGCTTCACACCATAGAATTTGTCGAAGAAATAGTTGTACCAAACAATGAATTTGATGCTAACAATCAACATGATCAAGATGCATCAACATACACATCATCATTTATGGTAAGCCTACTAGGGAGACGTTGTGAGCTAGAAATCATTAAACAAACACTACAAATCGAACACCCAACAAATAACACTATTGATTGGCCTGAAATAAGCTCTTCTCCAATAAATGAATACAATACTGAAGGCCTCTTTGATATGGCATTTCCCACACTCTTTCCAGATGGAAAAGCACTACAAATGCAAGCACAAATTAGAGAAGTGCAAATGCATGAATATGCATTACATCTAATGAGATTCCATAACCAAAGATTTGGAAGGCATCCAAGGTTTCAATATTTTATCTCCAACCTTATGATGTGTCATCGTATCCAAGGACTTGCAACGGTTTTCCTTAAAAACATGCAGAAGAAAACATACTAGCCACTATTGAAAACATTCATACACACTTGAAAAATCTTCCCGACGAACAGTTAGCTAGCAACTTATGCATTTCGGATCTACCATGAGAGGGACAAGACCACATTGGAACAAGTGTCGTGTTGAGCTAACAAATATGATCAACCAAATAGACTCACCCGCTCTATTCTTCACATTAAGTGCAGCAGATACAAAATGGTTAGATTTACACCAACTACTCTCAAATGACATAAGATTTACAATGCAATCAAATAAAATTCGCACAGGTAACATAATCAATAACCCCCATACCACATCCCTATATCTACATCAACGATTCACAATATTTTGTGAGGAGGTCATTGAGAAGCTCCTCCATACAAAAGAATATTGGTATAGGTACGAATGGCAACATCGAGGGACTGCACATGTTCATGGATTCCTTTGGCTTGAAAATGCTCCAGACATGGACAAACTTGATTGGAAAGATAACTTAGAAGTGGAAAGAGCAAGAAAATTCTTTGACACATATTTCATTGCTTGGAACCCTCGTACTATATCTCATCACAACAACACAACACATCGATCTCCACTTGACAATCCATTTTTGTTAAACACAGCTAAGATCTTTAGTACAAATCCCTCTAACGACTACGAGGAGTTAATTAATCGTGTACAAAGGCACACAAAATGCACCGAGGGAAAATGCCTATGTAAGAAGGGGAAAACATTAGAATGTGGATACAAAGCTCCATGGAAAGAAAAAATTATCTCTACATTATCATGTGACAATGATGGTCAAAAAAAATATGAACCAGCAAGAAATGATGATAAATTAAACATACATAACCGAGAAATGATTTCAATATGGAGAGAAAATATAGATTGCCAACCTATCATCTCACGAACACTTGTTCTCAAATACATTGCCAAGTATGCATCAAAATTAGAGAAAAAATCAAAGAGTTGTGTTAATATGCTTACAAGAATAGCTACAAATCAAAAACCTGAAGACGGAGCTTTAACAGCATACCAAAATTTCATGACAAAACTTGTGGTTGAACGTGATATTGGAGCACAAGAAACATGTCATATGATCCAAAAATTGCCCCTTGTCATTTGTAACCGATCAGTTATATCATTTAATGTTGGCCGAAAAGTATTTCACCGCTTCAAAAGAACAACAAATGACAACAAACTCCAATCAAGCTACTTACATTCTTATATGCAATGCCTGCCACAACTAGAGGCAATAACATTACTTGAATTTGCAAGGTCCTTCTCCTATTCTTCATGTCACAAAGGATGTAAATGGAAAGAAAGGAAACAAAAAGCAATCATCAATATTTTCCCAAAGTTCTATACTATTCTAAAGCAGGATTCAGAACATTTTGAAACATTTTGTTGGAGTGAATTTCTCTTATATAAGAGTTTTTGTGACATAGAAAATGACACAGGCCTTACTAAAGATACAATAATAAAAAATTGGGCCCAAATGAATACAAACACATATGATGTATGGCACGTTAATCTCACAATTGACATGGAAACAAATAATGAAGAGGAAGAAGATAGTGGTAATGAGGCAAACACAACAGATACATTACAATTGAATGGGAATTGTTGTCAAAAATGGGACTTACTAATAATGTCAATCTAGATGAGCTCCAAATACTTGGTAGGCGTGATTTTGATAACAACAATGAATGGGATCAACATAGTGTACACCCAAATTTGCATGCCACTGCAATTGACTTCATAAAGATGAATAAAATTTGCACCCAAAATGAAAATGTGGCCATTAGCTTCGATGTCCCAAATTACACATTTTCACCAAAACAAAAAGTAGCGCTCACAATAATTACAAACCACTACAAAGATCAATCCTTAAAAAAATCCTTGCATATGATCATTCAAGGAACGCCAAGAACTGGAAAATCATACCTTATTTCTTGCATAAGAAATACACTTCAAAGTAAGCTACCACAACAAAAGAGCCAACTTCTTGCTTTAGCTCCCACGGGAATTGCTACATTTAATATACGTGCATCAACCATACATTCAACACTTAGGATTCCAATAAAAGAAATGAAACCATTGCAAGGACAAACACTAACAACATTTCAAGAAGAAATGAAACACATAAGGTACATCCTCATAGATGAAATGAGTTTCATAGGCCCAGAGCTACTATTAAAGATAGATAGTAGACTACGTGAAGCATCCCCCCGGACACAAAACCTCAGCTTCAATGGTGTATTTTTAATTCTAATAGGTGACCTAGCACAATTACCACCTATCATGGACAGACCCATCTATGCATCACACTCCAATGCCAAACTACTATGGGAACAATTTACTACAATTGTTACATTACAAACAATTTTTCGTCAACAAGGTGACGATCCAACTCAAACACAATTTCGTGAAACATTAAAAAACTTACGCAATGCAGAACCAACACACAAAGATTGGGAGATGTTAATGACCCACAGAAACAAACTACTCACAACTATTGAAAAACAAAAATTTGACAACTCCATTCACCTTTTTGCAACAAATGACTTAGTCAGACTACACAACAGGAAAATGCTAAAACAACTAAACCTTCTAGTTGCAATAAGTATTGCAACAAACACAAAAAAAAATCAAACATTGATGCTCAAGATAACCAACTTGAAAAAGAACTCCTATTATGCAAAGGCCAACAAATCATGCTAACAACAAACTTATGGACTCAAGAAGGACTTGTAAATGGATCCCTTGGAAAAGTTGTTGATATTGTTTACAATCTAGGCTCAAAACCACTAGATATTCCAATGTATGTTGTAGTAAGAATCAATAACTACACTGGGCAACCATGGAACCAAAATGATCCAAAGGCTATACTTATAATACCTATCTCACTAGGTAATCATAGGCAAATCCCATTAACAATGGCATGGGAAATTACTATACATAAATCCCAAGGCCTCACCCTACAAAGAGCAACAATTGATATTGGTAAAATAGAAAGACAAGGACTAACATTTACAGCTATATCAAGAGTAAAATCCTTAAATGGACTTTGTATTCAACCAATGTTCTCTTTTGAGCGGTACTCCAGAGTGCAAAACAATCCATACACAATTATCAAAAAAAATAGGAGGCCCATTTACAATTACTCTCACAATGACAAAATAAGGTATACACTTGCCAATCCAATCTCTTTCACATTAACTTTCAAATTACTTTACACTACACAGTTAACACTATATGTCTTTACAAAATATTTTCCCCTTCACTAACTCATTCAAACCTTTTTGATATGCAAGTAGACACTAAGCAAAATAAAACATATTCTCTAAACAACATTTCCAACATCTCTATCCAATAAAATTTGTAATGGCAAAAGATAAGGCGATACATGGAAGGTGCAAGATTGGTTCCTCCTCAACATCAACTACATGTATGTATAACACTTCCTTCTCTACTCAAACTCTATATTACTTATTATTTCAAAACCAATTATATTCCCCCAAAAAAACCACAACATCAATTGTAAATTTAATTACTTTTTTCATAGAATATCATCATAAAAATGATGAATCAATCAATCAAGTAGACCTCTGGTAATGTTGGATGTGTTTTCTGAACAAGGTCGGGCTTTGTTTCAAGAATAAGTATCTTTTCAGAAACACTAATTTGAATTGGTTTTAGAGGTGACAATATGTGTCTTTTTTATGTTTCCCTTGCATTATTAACCTTGCAATCATTTTCTCATTATGGTGTTGATGTAAGTTTAATGTTGCCTTCAGCCCTTACCATTTGATTATATCGTTTTGTGCTTTCTATAATTTCCAATTATGAAAGCATCGACTTTTAATGTTGGAACAAGTTGCATACTAGGCGGTTCAATTCCTTCATAAGAACAAGGATTACATAGTAGCAAAGCATCAATAGTTCTTGAATGCTTCAAAATGATTACATAGTTCTCAAAAGATAGCTATCACAAGCTATCTCGTTAGGCAGAGTATTTTGAGAAAGCCAAAAAATTGTTCTAGTTATTTAGACATGTTACTAACATGAAAATTACTGAAAATATATTCCTTGCAGTGAAATCTAGATAGCAATTCCAACAAGTCCTTACAATTCCCTAGAAGCTAATATATTTAGATCTATTGATAATGTTTGTTTACTAACCCATTTTGAACAGCCACCAAAGTGCTATTTGGATTTCAAATAAATGCATAGTTGTTTAGGTCAAGTTCATATAAACTGCAACAAATGCAATAAATCTAATCTTGCTTTTTGTACGTAATGCAAGCTATTTTCCCATTTTTTGCATATATATTGGGCATCCCTCTAGGTCCTCTAATCCTTTTTCTAAGACAACGTTTCTCTCCTCCTTTTTGAGGAAAACAATTATAAAAAAGTTTTTTGGTAGGAATTTTATACCATGATTTAATCTGATGTTTTTTTGTGCCCATTCTTCTATTTGCTTCCTTCCTCTTTTGGGTCCTAGGATCTTGCAGAGGATGGCCACTCTATTGAGCATTTACTTGTCTTCTTCGATTTCTGCAATGACATCAATTTCGATTGGCTCCATCTGGATGTTCTCCATCCTTCCTTTTTTTTGTTCGAGACTTAGTTTGGGGTTCCTTACTTTTTCCACCTCTCTTTTCTTTGGTATTTTCTTAGCACTTTCTTTCCCCTTAACCTTATTGTAGTCTTGTCCTTTCAATTTTTTTTCCTTCCATTAATGGTCTATCTTTAGGGTATGATTTATGCTTAGGATTTTTAATCTTTCTCTCTTGGTAGCTACCTTTGTCAGGTATAACATTGGATTTTTGCTTTTGCTTCCTCAGTTTGGTTAAATTTTTGATTGAATCTTTTCCTTCTTTCTGAAGATATTTCCTTCTTGGTTTGACTTCTATATTGTTGGGCCATGTTATATAGTGTGGAGCCCTAAAATCTGTTCTTGGACTTTCATCCCTTCTTCTTTCCCTTCTGCTTGGGTACATGTTGTTTGTCATTTTTCCTGCCTTTCTTAGTCCTGTTGCTTTGTTTTCTTAAAAAAAATTGGCTTTAAGTCTTGGCGCCACTCTATGATATTTGTTCTTTTGATCATGCTCACTATGGAACGCGAATTGCAATAGTCATGTTCTTTATGTGTTCTTTTTAATCTTTTAATTTCCATAGTAATTAACCTAATTAATTTGCACTTTTCCCCAATAGTTAAAGTGCTTTATGTGATGATATTCGTTGTTTTGGTGTAGTTGCTTTTTGGAATTATTTGCAACCTGATTATTTTTTTTGTATTCACTTGTTATAACTTGATCGCATTCTTAGTATATTTGAATTCGCACAATGCTTTGAAGATTCACATAAAATTTTCACACTTTTTAATCAATTCGCAAGTAGAGTTTATAACTTTGAAAAAATAAAATTACATGCATTTATATTAATATTAATAATTATTAATTTTATTTTAATTATATTATATAAAAATCAATTATCTTATATACAAATAATTATATATTAAAATTTTAAATAGTATAAAGATATTATAAATATCAAACAAAATAAAAATCAAATCAAATTATAGTATAATATAATTAAAGAAAAAATAATAATTATATAAATATAAAATTTATCTAATAATTATTTACATAATAATATGTATAATATAATATAAATTTATTATATTATATTAAATAATATCTATTAATTATATAATATAAATTTAAATAATATTTTTTTAAATTATTTTATATTAAATAAAGTATAAATGAAATGAAATGATTATATAATGTAATTATAAGAAAGAATTAAATAATAGTTATTTAAACATAAAATTTATATAATAATTTAGTTAAAATACAATATATATGATATAATTTATGTGAATTATATAATGTAGATTATTGTGTGATCAACATTGATAGTATTACCAAAAATCTAGATAAGTTTTTCAAATTAGAGACATATTTGACTCTGTAAAGTTATTTTATTGTAGGCCTCTACATAAGCTAGGGCTTGTTCTTAAACAGGGTTTCACGTGGTTAATGTGTCATTTAAAAATTTAATATATTTATGAACAAAATATGACAATTACTTATTATTTTTATGTAAAAATGAGATGTATATATCATTAATTAGTTGATTATTAAATTGTTTGTTATTTATATAATTATTCTTAAACATCAATATTTAATTTTACGATTCATAGAAATATTCTGAGATCAATTATGATTGGATTTTTCAAAAATATGTATAACATATTTTTCTTTTAAATGTTTGAACTTGATGATTGTTTTGTTGCACTTAATTATTAAACTACCATAAAATACAATAAAAAAATTTAAGCAGATTGTCACATGAAAGGGGAGATTTTCAACAAGCATCAAAAAATTCTATTTGACTATAGTTATAAAAAAATATATAATCTATAACATATATATTTAGTAAAATATGTTTAACCTTTTACTAACAATTTTGAATAGATTTATTAAAAAGAAAAACTTGACAAGCACAATCAACCATCAAATTTAAACTAAGAAATGAGTGTTCATTCTATATATCTTGATTATATTGAAGATTAAGAATAATTCATCCCTTCATCACTATTACATGTTGATCAATTGATTGGTTTTACTAGAAAAATTAATGAATATCCCTATAACATGATTATTTTTAATATTAGTTTTATTTCAAAAAAGAGAGAGAAAGACGTATCTTCCCTTCAACTTTTAAAGAAAAGAGAAAGGAGCCCATTTTAGTGGTGTACAAGTAGGTAAGTCTAACTTCACTAGCATAATGATGAAATTGTTTGTCTTCACTTTTCCTTCATTTGTTTTGATTTGGTTGTCTTTTATGTAATAATAAAGATACAAGTGACAAATAAAATTTAAATTGGTACACAATTGTGTCTTCCTAAATCTTATCTTTTCTTACTTTATGTTTCAAAAATAGGTTTTAATTCTCAACTTTTTTATTTTGTTCTAGCTTCACAGTCAAATTTGTGGGGTTGACTCGATTCAATTGCACAATTTGCTTACTAACATAAAAAAAAAAAAAAATCAAATCTGGACACATGTCACCCCATTTTCACTAGTTATGTGCCAACTCAAAGAACAAAATATTTCACATGCCACCTTTGGGGTTATATTTAAGGACAAACCATTATTCACTTGAACATTTAGATTCTAGTGTATTGAAAGAACACCTCTTATCATTTGCAAGCATCATGGAGCATCAAAGCATTATCATGTGAAATCAACACTATATCGACATTCTAGAACACATAGCATGAATATTTTCTATCTTTGACCTTTGTAAGCAATCTTTGAATTGATATTCTAAGAGTTCAAGAAAAGAAGAAATATTATTAGTCTAGGAAACTCCTCTATTCACATGCATTTTTATCCAAGCTCTAGAACTCAAGGAAAGCACGTTTCAAACCTAAACTTTATAGAAATTCATTTCTACAATTTTAGTTTAGCTCTGCACAAAAAGGACAATTGCATATATGCATGATTTGTTCTATAGATATATAGAGTAATTATATAGTCACAAAAATTATTCATGTAGAATAAAATAGTACTTCATGTCTCAAAATTCATTATACCAAAAAACCTTCCAATAAGGTATACAAAATTAAATGAATATAGGAAAAGACTATCAAATAGTATTAGCTAAAACCTAATTACAAATTACATATAAGTTCTTGCTTAAATATAGAGCAAAGGTGAAGATTACAATGGCGTGATAGGTAGAAATTAAATCTACTTGATCTAGCATTATAGATGACAGGGAACTCTACAAAACTAGCATGATAGGTAGTAGAGAGGTCTTGACCAAAACTAGCTAAGTCTAGCATGTGACAATCAAGTGCATTGTAAGTCATGGAATGAAATAGGCACATGACTAATTGACACAAGTCGAAGGCTCATGACATCTAAATAAGATTAAATAACTAGTGTGAACATAGATGAAGATTATACTACTCTAGTGAAAAATACGCATCTAGCCTAATATGAAAATACTAGCAACCCCTTTAAGTGCAAATTAAGAAGTTAGAAAATTCTAAATCATAAGATATGGATCCCAACAATAATATTATTATAAGGAAAACAAGTGTTGAAGATGTTTCTAGTGCAATTTATAGTTTTTTCAAGTGTTGAAACTATTGATGTTATAGTGACACCAATTTATGAAAATTTGGGTACCAATGTAAATCTTAGAAATAAGATATTATCAAACTTGTACCTAATATAGACAAACATATTCATTATAGACAAAGATCATCAAATTTAGAAAAATATCACTATTGAATCCCAAGGTCTTTGCACTAAAGACCTGAGATCCCTTTTTTTATTTCTACTATAAGCTAAAATTTAAACAACCTTATTTTTTAATTGTAACAAATTTTCTTATAAATTGTGACAGTTGCCTCAAATGACAATAAATAATGGTAATATCCAATCCTCCTTATTATGGTTTAAATTGGTATATTTTCATTGGTTACATCAATGTCACACTTTCTTATATATTCAAAGCATAGGACTAAAATAGTCAAGAGGAATTTCTATTGAGGAAATTGTATGGAAGTGTATAACTGTTGAAAGAGCGCATACCACGTTAACGTAAAAAAAATATCAAAATCAAAACCACTAATAATGTGAAAAGACAAAGATAAGCTCATATATGACAATACAATTTTGTTTGTACGACAAAGGCAGATATCGTGTGAGTCAATCAATTACATGCTCATGTCTTATGCACTTGATTGCCCCTTAAATTGATTTGTGATGTCTCATTCTAACACTTAATCCAAACAAAAGAACTATACAAAATGGCAAGGGTAATTGTGAGCCCTCCTCTCCCATTTCTTGCTAGTCAAGCATCTTTCAATTTACTTGAAGTGTTCCTCACCTTTTGTTTTTCTCTTTCTCCAACTCCTCCAACTTTTGTAGGTTTATGAAAACAATCCAATTAAATTCCCATGTTATCATAAGACAAGTCTTTGATAGATACCCCACATATATATATGCACTCTATGTATCCAATTTGATGAAGCCAACATCATAGTCTAGATTGCCAAATATTTAAAATAAAAACAAAAGCAATTTTTTTCTTTCTAGAAATTAAAAATAAAACCTTGTTCCTTCATTGTTAGTGTAGGTGTGACATGGTGCACATTATTTTAATGTAAGAATTTTTTCAAATCACTTCATTTAGCATAGCCAATAATCCCCACAAGAATATTCTGCCTATTTAAAATGATGGAAACATTTTGCATCTCTCACAACAATTTATCTTGCAACAATTTGGGAAATAAATTGCATTGTAGTGTGACAATCAACAAATATTGAAGGTTCTTAACAAATACAATAGTTGTTCTAGTGGTGCATCTAACAAAACAAAAGCAATTGTCAAATTTTCACTATGATGGTAGAGAAATGATTCATTTCCCTCCTTTTCCACATCACTAAGTAAATATCTTGAATCTAGGGAATACCTTGCTACCTTCATCTCTAAAGCCGATCTCTTCAATTTTGCATAAATATCCTATGTTTGTGGATGCAATCTATCCCCTACACTAAAAACACACACCATTTTATGGCCTTCAATCCAACTACATCCAAGGATCTTTTAAAGTCATTTATCATTTATCAATCTCATTTATTATTTATCTTGTAAAGGAACTTCACACCACCTCTCCACATCCAAATAGATGTTTGAGAGAAGAACATAAGTCACAACATTTTAGAATCCAAATAAAAATACAACATCACTATAAATACTCCTAAACCTATATCCATATGTAATCTCCATGTGCCAAAAAAACACATCTACACAACTACCACAAGTTTAATTGACATCTTAATAATAAAATTTACAATATCCTCAAGATACTCAACAAAGACAAAAAAAAAAAGCTCAATCACACACAATGATCAATTGTAAGTGTAATGCAATAAAGGTTAATCATGTAAGTGAATTGTATACAACTCTCATCCATTAAACCTGAATGGTTGCATACATAGAATCCAAATAAAAATACAACATCACTATAAATACTCCTAAATCTATATCCATATGTAATCTCCATGTGCCAAAAAAACACATCTACACAACTACCAAGAGTTTAATTGACATCTTAATAATAAAGTTTACAATGTCAAAATACTCAACAAAGATAAAAAGCTCAATCACATACAATGATCAATTGTATGTGTAATGCAATAAGGGTTAATCATGTAATTGAGTTGTATACAATTCTCATCCATTAAACCTGAATTGTTGCATACATAGAACACAAGCAAAGTTTATAATGTTAAGATCCATTTTGTGCATATCTGCAAACATCTCATTCCATGAGATCACATTTCTTTGAAGCATTTTGTTAAACAATCCACGTGCCTTGCCTATGCTTCCATTTTCCATACATGTCTACAAGAGCATTAAAAATTCCCATTCCATTATATGCTTTGATGGATGTCCATACCGTGTTCCGAAGCTCCTATTTTGGAGCAGGCGGGTATAATGTTGGCTTTACAACTACCAATCTCATTTGCTTTAAAAATATCTAAATCTTTGTCAACAAATCAATTTTGTTTATATCCTGCGATCATGGCATTCCATGAAACCAAATTTCTTTGAGGCACATTGTCAAACAGTTCGCGTGCCTTGTCTATACTTCCAAATTTTGCATACATGTCTATTGCAACATCTGATGAAATTCATGAAATTCCTCTATCATCTATGATTTGATGTATGTCCATACCCTGTTCCAAAGCTCCCATTCGGTACAGGCTGCGGTAATTGCATTTTCCTGAAAGCTTCGAAAGCCTTTTCAACAAATCCATTTTATGAATATCCTACAATCAAGGCATTCCAAGAGAACACATTTCTTAGAATCATTCTGTCAAACAGTTCACGTGCCTTGTATATGCTTCCACATCCACATTTTGCATAAATGTCTACCGAGGGAGTTGCAGCTACAACATCTGAAAAAATTCCTCTTTCCTTTATCGTATGATGGATGTCCAGACCCCGTTCCACAGCTCCTATTTTGGCACAGGCAGTAAGGTTCCTGGCAAAGATTGTGGAGTTTGGCTTTACACCTACGAATTACATTCGATTGAAAGTTTCTAAATCCTTTTTAACAAATGATTTTGTGCATATCCTACAATCATAGCATTTCACGAGACCGCATTTCTTTGAGGCATCCTCTCAAACAGTTCACCTGCCTGGTCTATGCTTCCACATTTTGCATATAGGTTTATGCTTCGTTTGAACTTCTAGCTGTCAAACACAACAGACAAGGCCAGAGTTAAATATACACTTTATACCTGTAACGAATACCGTTCCAAATGTCAACAAATCTGAGGATAGCCCATTTACTTCTGCAACTCTTATGGCTGTGATGCTTGATCCAGTCGAAAAATACCTTCTGTTGCTCCTTTCAATGGATTGGGTGGGACATTGCAGATTCAAATTTGAAATTCAAACTTATCCATCGCAGTTTCATTAATATAAAACTATGCGTGTCCGTGGGGATGATGAAGCGCGGGAACAGTGAATTTAATTTTGGTTTGGTTTATGCACTGGGCTGTTAACTGCGACTAACTGCTGACTGCAGCGGTGAATGAGATTGCTTACAAGAACAGAGAGGACTGTTGGTGAATATAACAGATTAAGAGGGTAAGTACAGCCGCATTCAACTGTAAGAGGAACTTTTCACATAATTTATAGAGAGATCAATCTTCAAGGAAACTAGAACGAATGTAGTTGAACCCTTCTTTAGATGTTCAACTACACTGCTGGTGCGTTTATTGATGTGGTAGTAACTTCCGAACATTTTCCATAGGTGCCATGAAAGTTACATATGAAAAACAACATTTTTTTTTGTTTGAGGATTCTACCAATGCTCAAGTTATATTTTTCAATTTATTGGTCTCGAAAGCATGAACCTAAGTTAATATCTTTTTTTACTAAGAACTAGGGAGTGAAATATTTTCATTTTATCAAAATTGTCCCAAGTATAATCCTAAGCTCACCCCTTGTTTATTGCATCTTGAAAGATTTAAACCTTGATGAATGACAAAATTTAGGAACATACTACGATTTTTTTGATGGATGACCCAGAGCTTAGTTCTTAAGAGAGCGAGATTAACCCAATGATCCAGAGCTTAGTTATTAAAAGAGCAAAACCTCTCTATAACCTCTTGAGCAATGTACAACGAACCCTCATTCACACAATGGATAGATTAAGAATTGAACCCACAACCTGAACTATCTAAAATGACAACCAAAACTAAATGAACTAACATTCATCTGTAAGAGGAACCTTTCATATAATTTCCAGAGAGATCCATCTTCAAGGAAACTAGAACGAATGTAGTTGAACCCTTCTTTAGATGTTCCGATGTTGGTAGGAAACCACACTGCTGGTGCGTTTATTGATTTGGTACCTAGTAACTTCCCAACATTTTCCCCTACAAATTCCATAGATGCCATGAAAGTCCTCGGAATCTTCAAAGAAAATAGATAGTAATCAATGCCTTTACCTTTTTTCCCAACATAAGAAGGGTATCGCAACCGATCGCAATACACAGGAAATTGGAATCCAACTGAGCCTATCTCTTGTTCTGAAGCTTTTTTCATTTCTGCTCCGAGGAAAACCCCGATGGACCGACCTTCTCAAAGCGACATTGAGAGCGCCCTGCAACAGCCAAAAGTGGAGATGCAGAGCCAAGAGGATGTCGACCACAAATGGAACTACGTTACTTTCGCATTGGTCTTGTGGAATCTCTCTCTCTTGTTTTACCGCACAGTATTTCGCCCACACGCTCAGTTTACCTCAATACTGGTAGAGATTTACTTGTTAATTATTTGTACCGTCTTTGGTGTGCTCTTTTGCATTCTATATCAGAAAATTGTGGAGGAAGAGCGATTAAAATCCAAGGGCTCCCAGATTTCATTCCAGCAATGCATTTTCATCTTATTGGCGTGTTTGGTATTTGTAGATTATATTCTGATTGGCATCAACGCCTTGAAGAAAATAATGGATGAATCGTATTGCTAGTTATTACTTCTTTCACTGATGAATCCAGAAGAAGTGTGGTCCAGAAATGTTTGAAATAAATGAAAGAAAAAAATTGTCTATGAGATGTAGTTTTTTAAGCTGTGGTCCAGAACCCAGATAAGTTTCTACATTTTGAAAAAAATAAAAATAAAAACATATTGGACTGTGTAAAGTTATTCTCTTGCAGGCCTCTACATTTATTAATTAGTTGATTACTAAATCAATTGTTATTTAAATAAAATAATTTTATATCATTATTTTTAATAATTAATGTTTGATTATAAACTTTGTTCAGACTAATATTTTTAAATCTAATATCATTCTATTTTTCAAAAAAAATATGCATAATATATTTTTCTTTTAACTGATTAAATTTTATGATCATGTTATTACATTTACTTATTAAACTGTTGTATAATACAATCAAAATATTGAAGAAGATTGTCACATGAAAGAGAGGTTTTTAATCAGTTTTTTAAAGAAGATTGTCATATGAAAGAAGAGATTTTCAACAAGCATAGAAAGTTATATTTGATTATAGTTATAAATATATTTAGTCTATAACATATATATTTAGTAAAATATTTTTAACATTGTACAAACAATTTTGAATAGATTTATTAAAAAGAAAGAGAAAAACAGCTTGACAAACACGATCAACCATCAAATTTAATCCAAAAGATAAGTGTTGGGGATTAAGAATATTTCCTCCCTACATCACTATTACATGTTGATCAATTGATTGACTTTACTAGAAACTATAATAAATATCCCTATAGCATGTTTTTTATTCTTAATATTATTTTTATTTCAAAAAAAAAAGGCACACTTGCCCTTCTAACTTTTAAAGAAAAGAGAGAGGATCTTATTTTAGTGGTGTACAAGTAGGTAAGAGCGACTTTAGTGGTGTAATTGTGAAAATCTCTTAGCTTCACTTTTTCTTATGTTTCAAATTTATTTTGATTTGGTTGTCTTTTATGTAATAATAAAGACATAAGTGGAAAAAAATTATGAAAAAATGGTACATAATTGAGTCTTCCCCTATCTTGCTTTTACTTGCTTTATGTTTCAAAAATAGGTTTGAACGCTCAATTTTTTTTGTTCTAGCTTCATAGCCAAACTTGTGGGGGTTGACTCAATTCAATTGCATAATTTGCGTAAATGAACCAAAAACATTCAAAATTCAAATCCAGACACATGTCACCCCATTTTCACTAGTTGTTATGTGCCAACTCAAAGCACAAAATATTTGGCATGCCACCTTTGGGGTTATACTTAAGGACAAACCATTATTCACTTGAATATTTGGAGACTAGTGTATGAAAGAACACTTCTTGGAATTTGCAAACATCAAAGAGCATCAAAGCATTATCATGTGAAATCAACATTATATTGGCATTTTAGAGCATATAGCATGATTACTTTTTATTTTTGATCTTTCTAAGTAGTCTTTAAATTGATATTCTAATAGTTTCCAAAAAAAAAAAAAATTATCAATCTAGGAAACTCCTTTATTCACACACATTTTATCTAAACTCTAGAAGCC
This sequence comes from Sequoiadendron giganteum, assembly GCA_007115665.2. Classification (NCBI taxonomy): domain Eukaryota; kingdom Viridiplantae; phylum Streptophyta; class Pinopsida; order Cupressales; family Cupressaceae; genus Sequoiadendron; species Sequoiadendron giganteum. Next base: position 52,473,702 of record CM021101.1, on the reverse strand, counting down.
AATGCAAGCAATTTTGAAACCTGCATTTTAGAGAAGTTAATATCTACAAATTTAGTTTAGATCCACACAAAAAGATCAACTTCACATATGCATGATTAATTCTATAAACATGTGGAGTAGTTCTATAGTCACAAAAATGATTCATGTAGGAATAAAATAGTATTTTATGTTTCAAAATCCATTATACCAGCAAACCTTCCACTAAGGTATATAAACAAGTAAATGAATATAAGAAAATACTATCAAATAGTATTAGCTAAAACCTTATTACAAAGTACATACAAGCTCTTTCTTATATAGAGCAAAGGCGAATATTATAATGGCATGATAGGTAGAAATTTTAACTCTACTTCATCTAGTATGATAGATGGTAGGAGACTCTTCAAAAATAACATGATAGGTGGTAGTGAACTCAACAAAAACTAGCTAAGTCTAACATGGGGCAATCAAGTGCACAAGATGTAGAATGGAATGGGCACATGACTAACTAACACAAGTTGAAGACTTGTGATATCTAAGAAGGATTAAATAACTAGTGTGATCATAGATAAAAATTATACCAGTCTAGTGAAAATACACATCTAGCCTACTATGAAAATACTAACAACCCATTTAAGTGCAACTTACAAGGTTAGAATATGAGGCAAATCATTAGTTATGGATCCCGACAACAATTTTATTATAAGGAAAACAAGTGTTGAATATGTTGTTAGTGCAATTTGTAGTTTTTTCAAGTGTTGAAACTATTGATAGTAAAGTGACACCAATTTGTGAAAATTTGGATACTAATCTAGATTTTATGACTAAGATACTTCCACACCTATCTAATATAGACATATCATTATAGATAAAAATCATCAAATTGTGAGAAGAGAAGAGTTTGTTGGCAAAAAGGCATATTAGAAAACATGGGTGATAAATCACTATTAGAAAAGATGGGTGATCTCATAATAATTGTCTCATATTTTTACCTAATGCAAACACCAAAATAAACATTCTAAACCAAAATTCTAATTTCTATCATTTATAGCAAGAAAAATATTAAAAATTTAAACATAATGTGAACTAGTATTTTTCAGATTTTGTGTGTAGATTTAAAAAATAAAAAAATGAAAAATGAAAAATGATAATTTGTCTCATTTTATAACCATTTCTTAATAACTTATTTTTATACTTCATAGTATTTTTAATTGATGATATGATTCCATTAAATAAATATTTTTTTAGAAATAAGTTAAATTCATAATTAATTAAAAACATAGATCATTAACTCTAGTGCATTCATATTTTTCATTATTCATTTTTGTATATTTATTTATTAATTTTTTAATTCAAATTAAATATATTTTAGAGTAATCTTATTGCATAACACAACTTTTTTTTTTGTATATATCTAAATTATTATTATTCACTAAAAAAGGTTATTAATATGGAGTGCACACATATTTTTGAGAAAGCACATATTTTTTGTTTGAGGATTCTAACTATGTTCAAATTATATTTTTTCAATTTATTGGTATCCAAAGCATGAGCCTAAGTTAATATAGTTTTGACTAAGAATTAGGGATTGAAAAGTATTATTTTTACCGAAATTGTCCTAAGTATAATCCTAAACTTGCCCCTTATTTATTGCACATTGAAAGATTTAAACCTTGATGAATGACAAAATTATGAAACATACTTGATTCTTTTGATTCTTTTTTAAGGGAGAGGAATCCAGAGTTTAGCCCAATGACCCAAAGCTTAGCCCTTAAATGGAGACGAGCCTCATATAACCTCTCGAACAATGTGCAACAGATCCTCATCCACATTGCGGACCTACAACCTAAACTACTAAAACAACAACCGAGACCGAATGAACTCAGTACTATGATTCTTACCAATTGCATTAACTCTAAGAGGAACCTGTCACATACCTAACTTGTAGAGAGATCCATCATCAAGGAAACTAGAACGATTGTAGTTGGGCCCACCAAGCATCTAACTTTACATATTCTGAAACCACACTGCTGGTGCGTTTACTGATTTGGTAGTAACTAACTTTTGAATAATTTCCCCTAAAAATTCCATTTATTGCCATGAAAGTTCTTGGAATCTTCAAAGAAAAGACATAGTAATCAAGCTTTTACCCCTTTCCCCAACATAAGAAGGGCATCACACCCCATCACAATACAGAGGAAATTGGAATCCAAGTGAGTCCATCTTTTGTTCTGAAGCTTTTTTTTCACTTTTGCTCTGAGGAAAACCCCATGGACGACATTGAGAGTGGCTTGCAACAACAACAAGTGAAGAAGCAAAGGCAACAGAAACCGGACTACACTACTTTTGCATCGGTCTTGTTGGCTATCTCTCTCATAATTTTCTGGGCTATATTTTATAGCATAGGATATCGCCCACATGCCCAGATTGCCTCAATACTGAAAGAGATTTACTTGTTCATTATTTGTACCGTCAATGGTGTGATCTTTTACATTCGTTATTAGAAAATTGAGGAAGCACGATTAAAATCCAAGGGTTCCTAGATTTCATTCTTGCAGTGCATTATCATGCTTTTTGGGTTTTTGGTATTTGTAGATTATTTTGTGATCGGCATCAACATCTTGAATATAGTGCATCCATGAGTATAAGGGTGAAGAATAGTATTGTTAGGTATTACCAGAAATGTTTGAAATAAATGAATGAAAAAAATACTCTAATAGTTTGTAAGAGTGTTTAAAAGCTCAAAAGATACACAGTTCTTGAATCATATTGCTTCCTCTTTGGGGAGGGTTGTTTGTATCGAACCTGATAGGTTCTTCCAAGCCCATCCATAGAAGAGGGTTTGTGTGGAAGTTGATTTATCCAAGGATTTGAAAGAGTCTGTAGAAATTCAAATTGGTGCTATTAGACACACCCAGAAAGTCACATATTTCAATCTACCCAACACGTGTTATCGGTGCTAGTCAGCTGGCCACAAGATCAAGGACTACCCTTTGACAGTTCCTCGTACATATTCACAGTCACGGGATGTTGAAAAGCCTCATCTGACAGAGCCTTCGGCTAAGGTTGAAACAAAGTGGACTACGGTTTCAAACCGAAAAAATAAGTCTTCTAGTTCTGGGTCGGCTCCCAAGGCCCCTGAACCAACCAAAATGGTTTCAATTCCTTCAGAGAAGGGGACAGTTTCTCCCTCAGGAGTCACTTCTATTGTTGTACAGCCCAGGTCAAAGGCCACGCCTCAGCCTGTGGTTGTTTTGTGTACTCAACCGGCTTTTCCTTCCGCAACGGGAACTCAACAGCGGTCTCGTAGCCCGTCTCCACCACCGGAAGAAGGAGAATATGTGCCTAAAAAATGGATGTTTTCTCCTCCTATTCAGATTGGTTTCGTTCCACAAGAGTTTTTGAAGAATAGCTTCTCTTCCCTGGGTGAAGAGGACTTGGATTCTGCAAGTATGGAAGATTTTCATCCATGAATTTTATTTCATGGAATGTCTGAGGTCTAACAGACCTCTCCAGGAAGTATTTTGTTAGGAATACTTTGCAGAAATACCCAGGGATTGAAGTGCTTTGTCTCCAAGAAGTTAAAATTTTAGGTTTTTTGCTCGCTTCGGCTTGTCGCTCTATTTGGCAAGCCAGTACTGTGTTTTTCACTTTGCATGAGGCTGGTCATGGTGGAGTTGCCACTCTTTTGGCCCCACGATTGCATTCTTGCGTGGTGGACCATGGGGTTGACCCCTCCCAGTGGGTATTCTTGGTTCTTCTCAATATTGAGAATCATTCCTTCGGGATTATTAATGTTTATGCCTCTAATGATGTCATGGAGCGTTGCCTGCTTTGGCACTGGATTGTTGATTCTTTTTCAATTGCCACCTGGTTGCTCTGTGGGGATTTTAACATGGTGGAGATGGCGTATGACAAGAATGGCACCTTGCCTTTCTGTTGGGTTGCAGGCGAAAGAGAGGCGTGGTTTTACAAGCGCAATAAATTGAGGCTTTTTGATCCCAATATGGGTTGCCGCCATTCTCATTCTCTCTAGCACACTTGGTGCAACTACAAGGTTGGTTCTGACAGAGTCTTTAAACGCCTTGATCGTGCCATGATCTCGGCTCAATCTTTTTTTTCCTTTACTAGTTCTGCCTTGCCAGTAAAGTCGTTAGTGGATGTGACTCTTTCTGATCACTTCCCAATTCATTTTTGCATTGAATGGGCGTCTCGTCAGCCCCGCACGTGTAAGACCCAATTCTTTTTTAACACGTCTTTACTTTATCACAAGCCCACCCTGGCCCACATTCACCGGGTGTGGAATTTGGAGTGCAGGCCACCTGGCCATACAGGCTGGATTGCTTGATGGAATGATGCCATCATTCGTACTGCACATTTCTTGTGCATTTATGGGTGTCAGTTGGCTATCTTTCGTCGGTGATCTTATGAGGCCACCACTGTCGACTTGCATACTATTATGGAGGCTTTGGCAGCCAGTCCTTTCTCCTCGTCACATCAAGTCAGGGTGGCGGATTTAAGGCAGCAAAAGCAAGTGGCTGATAATTATACTGTCAGAGGCACTCAAATCAAAGCTCGGCTTCACTGGCTCAAAATTGGTGATCGTGCCTCCAAAGAGTTTTTTTTGGCCCTTCGTGCTAGGCACTCATCCCCAGGCATCAAAGCAATCAAAGATGGTAACCAGGTGCTCTCTGAGCTACCTGACATTCTCTAGACCTTTGTGCGTCACTATGAATAGGTTTTCACTACTAAGGACCCCACGCCTGCACGCCAGCAAGCCCTTCAGGACTGCCTTGTTGTTGTGCCACATAGGCTTTCTTCAGCCCAGATTAATTTTTGTGATCTCAAGGAAGTCGTTTCCTCTATGGCCGATGATAAGGCTTCTAGGATTGATGGCTTTCCTTGTGAATTTTACAAAGCTCTTTGGGACTGTGTTGGGAGTGATTTGCATCATGTTTATCTTGAAGCCTTTCAAACCAACTCTTTAGGCAATTTAATAAATAAAGGCAATATTAAATTCATACCTAAGCCTGGGGATCCAGAGGATATTTGCAACTGGGGGCCCATCACGCTTCTCAATGTTTTCTACAAAATCATTGTCAAAGCCCTGGCTCTGAAAATTCGCCACCTCTTGCCTCAAGTTGTGCGTTCTGAGTAGACTGGTTTCATTAAATCCAGGTTTATTCTAGATAACATTATTGTTGTTTGGGAAGGCATGGAGTGGGCCCGGCGGTCGAACCAGAAAGCGGTGTTCATTAAAATTGATTTTTCCAAAGCTTATGACCGTATTGAAAGGCCTTTCATTCTTGTGATGTTGTAAGCCTTGGGATTTGGACCTAACTTTATACAGTCTGTTCGTATGCTTTTTTTGATGTCTCGGCTTGTATTACCATTAATGGCCACCAATCTTGTGCTTTTGGTCTTTTTCATTCCATTCGCCAGGGTGCCCTCTTGCCCCTACTTTGTATGTGCTGGTTGTTGAAGGCTTTGGATATCTTTTGGCCCATGCTGTCTCTCAGCAACGTGTTAAAGGGATCTCTCTCCCGAACTCCCAGGAGTAGCTTGTCAATGGCCACTTTGCGGATGATTCTTTTCTCACTCTCTTGGAGGATGAAGTTTCCATCACTGCTGCCCTTGATTATCTTAATACTTTTTGTCATGCCTCTGGTTCTCTAATTCAATGGCACAAAACCTTATTCTACAGACAATCGGTGCTCCCCACTCCTGCGTGGCTCCAAACTTATAACTGGAAGTGGATCGAGCAGGGAGAAATCTTTCGATTTTTGGGCATCCCCTTTTCCTTTCAGGCTTCCCCTCGGGAGCATTGGCAAGCTGTGCTCTCCAGGGTTGAGCAAAAGCTGGTCTATTGGATTACTAAGCCTCTTTCACTGGCTGGAAAATTCCAGGTTTTCTCTAAAATTTTGGCAGCCACTCATGTCTACTATTCTTCATGTTGGGCTTCTTCTAAAGCTGCCTACAGTAGGCTTGAAAAATTGCTTTGGGATTTTTTATGGGCCTCCTCTGAAACCCACAAGGGTTTTCATCGAGTCGTTTGGGAGTATTGTTGTCTCCCCAAGGACTCTAGAGCGCTTGGGTTTCTCTCCCCTCAATGGCAAGGGATTGCTCTCTGTGTCAAATGGATTATCCGGGCTCTCACCGGAGATGAAGCCTGGAAGATTCTCCTCATGTATTGTATTCAGTCTGGTTTTCCTGCTCATAGGCCCACCTGGAAAGGAATTGGTCTCCAAACCCTCCTAGTTATGATGGAGTCGGTTCAAATTGTTGGCTCCTTTGTGGCCAAGAGCATCTGGCGCTCTTGGGAAACTGTTAAGCCGTGGCTCCATTGGGCCAGGGCTAGATTTCGTGATGGGCTTTCCATCAACCAGCATAACTTATGGCGGTCTCCCCTTCTGGCTCAGAATGGTCAACCCCTGGCCAAGTCACCTTGGCTCAAGGCCCTCAGATTTCACAGAAAGGGCATTCAAACACTGCAACACCTCTTTCACCGGCCCGCTATGCGTCTCTTGCATTGGGATGCTTTAAAAGCCCAGTATAGTCTTCAAAACCAGGACCGTCCTACTTTCGACAGGCTGGTGAGCGCCATTCCAGTGGACATGCTTCACAAAGTTGGTATTTGTGGGCACAAACCTTGGTGGAAAGACTGGAAATGGTTTCCAGACACTCCTCTTAGGAGCTACAAGTCCTGACTTGGTTACAGGTGGCTTTCACCCCATTTTCCTATGATCAGTACTTTGAATCAGAGGTGGCTTCTTAATTCCTCTACCCATACTTGGCGTAAGAGGTTTGATGCCACTTGGTCTACAATTGTTAATCCGAAGTTGGCCCACTTTGCTTGGTGTATTCTTTTCCAAGGCTTGCTTGTGGGTTCTCAGCTTGTTCATATGGGGGTTCTTGACCCTCGCTGCCCTTTTTGTGGGCAATCTGAAAGCTTTAAGCATCTTTTTTGGTTTTGTCCCAGAGCTCAACAGCTTTGGACTTGGATTCATGATTTCTTTCGGCCTTTTCGGCCGAAACCCTTCTCTTGGCATATGGTTCTGCTGGAGGACCCGCCTGGAACCCTGGCTAAGTTCACCCAGCTTTGGCACACTTTCAGGGTGGAAATCCTCTTCAATATCTGGAAAGATGTAAATGCTTGTATAATTTCTCATTCTCATTTAGATGTTAATGTGTCTCTTTATGCTAAATCAGTTATTTGTTCTAATGTTCTCCTACAGATTCAGGTGCAAGCCAACAAGGTTGCACTAGAGGTGGCTCACCTACAGGTCCTCCTGGACCACTGGGGCAATACCCCTTGTACTGTGGCTCAGATTCCTGATTCACCCTCCTCCTCCCACATCTGGTCACCCTCTCGGGGCCGGAAGCGGAGTTATTTCACGCGTCCCCACTCCCATCCTTCTGCTCGATGGGATTCCTGGCCTCCTAGGCGGGCTCGTTCTCCTCCACCGCGTCCTGTTCAGGGATGGCACTTTGGTGGTGCTACAGGGAGTGATGGTGGCGGTTTTGGGTGGCCCTCTGATGCTCCGCTTGCTTCTGGCTCTGGCTGGCCTTCCAGTGGCAAACATTTTCTGTGGCTAGCTCTTGCAATATCGCCTCGACGCGAGGAAGAAGAAAAAGATAAAGATAAAGATGATGATGGTTGGGTGCTCCTCCTGACGTCACTCCAAACCCCACTGATGTATGGGGGAAAAATTTAGATGACAGGGATCCCCCAGGCTCTACTGGCACTGCTTTGGCTGCGTAAATTTTTATTTTCTGCTCTTTGACTTCTGGGCTAGGCCCATGTGATCGGTTATTTTTGCTATTCTAGGCTCTAGCCATGTGACTTTCGGGGTGTGCCTTCTTACCACCCGCCCCTTTTTTTGTGAATTTGTATTTTTATCTTTATATTAATATAGATATCTGCCTATTCATCAAAAAAAAAAATTAGAAGCACACAATATTCTTAAAAATAGCATAATTTTTTAAACCCTGGTGGAGAATCCAGTTAAGTTTCTGCATTTGAAAAATAAATTTTGAAACATATTTGACTGTAATGTTATTTTCTTGTAGACCTCTATATAAGCTAGGCTTGTTGAACAGGGTATAGTGTGTTAATGTGTCATTTAATTTTTTTATATATCTATGAACAAAATATGACAATACTTATTATTTTTATGTAAAAATGAGATGTATGTATCATTAATTAGTTGATTATTAAATTGTTTGTTATTTATATAATTATTTTTAAACATCAATATTTAATTTTACGGTCTATTCATTAAAATATTCTAGATCAATTATGATTGGATTTTTCAAAAACATGTATAACATATTTTACTTTTAAATCTTTGAACTTGATGATTATATTGTTGCACTTAATTATTAAACTACCATAAAATACAATAAAATAACTTAAAAGATTGTCACATGAAAGGGGAGATTTTCAACAAGTATAAAAAATCATGTTTGACTATAGTTATAAATATATTTAATCTATAACATATATATTTAGTAATATATGTTTAACATTTTACTAGCAATTTTGAATAGATTTATTAAAAAGAAAAACTTGACAAGCACGATCTATCATGAAATTTAATCTAAGAGATAAATGTTAGATCCATGTATCTTGATTATGTTGAGGATTAAGAATAATTCATCCCTACATCACTATTACATGTTGATCAATTGACTGGTTTTACTAGAAAATTTAATGAATATCCATATAACATGATCATTTGTATTTTTAATATTAGTTTTATTTCAAAAGAGAGAGAGAAAGGCATACCTTCCCTTCAACTTTTAAAGAAAAGAGAAAGGAGCCCATTTTAGTGGTGTGCAAGTAGGTAAGACTGACTTTAGTAATGTAATGATGAAATTGTTTATCTTTAATTTTTCTTCTTTGCTTTGATTTTTTTATTTGGTTGCCTTTTATTACTTAATAATAAAGATACAAGTGACCAAAAAAAAAAATGGTACATTAATTGTGTCTCCCTCAATCTTATCTTTACTTACTTTATGTTTCAAAAAAAGGTTTTAATTCTCAATTTTTTTATTTTGTTCTAGCTTCATAGTCAAAGTTGTGGGGTTGACTCAATTCAATTGCATAATTTGCATAAATGAACCACAAACATTAAAAATTCAAATCTAGACACACGTCACCCCATTTTCACTAGTTGTTATGTGCCAACTCAAAGAACAAAATATTTCACATGCCACCTTTGGGGATATATTTAAGGACAACCATTATTCACTTGAACATTTAGAGTCTAGTGTATTGAAAGAACACCTCTTATCATTTGCAAACATCGAGGAGCATCAAAGCATTATCATGTGAAATCAACACTATATCGACATTCTAAAGCATATAGCATGAATATTTTCTATCTTTGATCTTTGTAAGTAGTCTTTAAATTGATATTCTAAGAGTTCAAGAAAAGTAGAAATATTATCAGTCTAGGAAACTCCTCTATTCACATGCATTTTTATCCAAGCTCTAGAAGTCAAGGAAAGCACATTTGAAACCTAAACTTTATAGAAGTTCATTTCTCCAATTTTAGTTTAGATCTACACAAAAAAGACAATTTCACATATGGATGATTGGTTTTATAGATATATGGAGTAATTCTATAGTCACAAAAATTATTCATGTAGAATAAAATAGTATTTCATGTCTCAAAATCCATTATACCAACAAACTTTCCAATAAGGTATACAGTATTAAATGAATATGAGAAAATACTATCAAATAGTATTAGCTAAAACCTAATTACAAATTGCATATAAGTTCTTGCTTAAATATAGAGCAAAGGTGGAGATTATAAAGGCATGATAGGTAGAAATTAACTCTACTTGATCTAGCATTATAAATGACAAGGAACTCTACAAAACTAGCATGATAGGTAGTAGAGAGATCTTCACCAAAACTAGCTAAGTCTAGTATGTGACAATCAAGTGCACAAGTCGTGGAATGAAATGGGCACATGACTAATTGACACGAGTTGAAGGCTCATGATGTCTAAGTAGGATTAAATAAGTAGTGTGAACATAGATGAAGATTGTACTAGTCTAGTGAAAATACACATCTAGTCTACTATGAAAATATTAGCAAACCCTTTAAGTGCAAATCAAGAAGTTATAAAATTCTAAATCATAAGATATGCATCCCAACAATAATATTATTATAAGGAAAACAAGTGTTGAAAATGTTTCTAGTGCAGTTTATAGTTTTTGTTGGCAAAACAAGGATCGACAACTGAGAGCCCTGGGTGAATCAGTTGTTACCAAAATCATACTTATTCATCATTAATCAACCTTTAATCTCAGATCTGATAATTAACAATGCAAGCATAAATCAATAACTCATCAAAGACATATGAACACCAATATTTTATATGTGGAAACCCTGTTAGGGGAAAAACCACGGTGGATGTTAGTCCACAAGATTATACCCTGTTAGAAAAATAATGAAGAATGAATAAGGAATGCACTTGCATTCAAGCACACTGCCTAGAGCTCATTGATCAGAGGAAGGCTCACTTTCTTACATACAATAATCAGATTAAATCCATCTGATGAGGTTGAACTAAGAAATTAGCTTCTACAAAATCCTAATGACAGTTTCGATTAGGCACAGAAAAACTTCTACACACTCTGCTCAATCTCTTTCACACTCTGCTCTACTCTTGAATGATTTGATCTTTATTTGCACATGTACTTCACATACACACAGTGAGCATACATCAAAATGAGGAAAACAACCGCTCTTATATATCCGTTACACAAATTTGCATCAACTACTCTGTCGACCACAAATGAAGAATAAATTACAGTTTTCAACCTCAATACATAAATAAATATTAATGTGCATCAAAAAAATTTGGTCACAACATAGTGAGGACCCAAACAAACACCTTCAAACATGCCAAAAAATAAAATATTAATCCTTATGGATCCGCAACACGCTACCACCATCATGTCGGCCAAGAACATGAAAACTCAAGCACACATCGGAAAAATCTTTGATGACGATCACTCTGATCAATGCAGACGTACAAAAAGGATAGAGCACAATCTAGACTCAACCATGAATGTCACAGGAACATACGCAGCAACGAAAATTTCTAGAACTTCATCCTCTTCTTCCAAGAACACCTGCTACAATAACAGAATGACTGTAGGAACACGGAACTTCATAACTTCCTCAAATCTTGATGCGTACCACTAAAATTTTCGGACAACATAATAGATAGGCTCAACAAAAAACCCTTTAGTGTGCGACACTAGAAACTCAACATTCACAACTTTCCATCACTCTGACCTTCTCAGCTTCAATGGTTGCCTGCAATATATTTTTTACAATTTTCTCAATCTCCTCAACATATACAGCTTTCAGAATCACCAATGCTAATAGTGTTGACATCAATGACAACCACATATAAGAAACATAACCACAACATCCAACAATCTCCCCCTTTGGGATTGATGGCAACACATGATGTGAAAAATAATACCATCAACAAAACTGGTTGCTCATAAACTTCTCTCCCTTTGCTCTGCAATTCTCCTCACCCTTTCTCGACTCTTCTCCCCCTTACTTCAAGAGTTTTTCACATTGCTCCTCTCCCCCTTTGGCATCAATGGAAAAATTACACAAGCTTTGAACCACATATTTAACACATCTAACTACTCCCCCTGAGTAGCAGCCACCACAACATCAATCCATAAATAAGATAGGTTATGAATTCACGGATTGATGCAAAGACCTGCATCACTTAGTTCTTATCAAGAGGGGAAATCACCCCTAATTTGCCTCTAAGGTACTCAAAAGTATCCTTCGGCAATGGCTTAGTAAAGATGTCTGCAATTTTCTCCTTGGTATGTATATACTCCAGTCTAACTTCTTTGTCACTTACTTTATCTCTCAAGAAGTGATATTTGATGGATATGTGCTTTATCTTTGAATGAAATACTAGATTCTTAGAAATGTTTATGGCACTTGAGTTGTCACATAATATGGCAATGGGTTCTTCATACTCAATTCTAACATCTCTCAACATCTGCTTCATCCACAATACTTGAGTACAATTGTTTGTAGTAGCAATATATTCTACCTCAGCAGTAGATAATGAAACAAAATTCTGATTTTTGCTTAGCCAAGATACCAAAATTTTCCCTAAGAAGAATGCACCACCACTAGTACTTTTCCTGTCATTCACATCTCCTGCCCAATCAGCATCAGTGAAAGCGCTCAGGATAAGATCATCATCCTTAGGATACCAAAGACCAAGATCAGTTGTCCCTTTTAGGTATCTGGAGATTCTTTTCACAGCAGTCACATGAGACTCTTTAGGATCAGCTTGATATCTAGCAACCATCCATACAACATTCATTATATCTGGCCTAGTCTAAGTCAAATAAAGTAATCCACCAATCATTGACATGTATCTTGTTTGATTTTCTTTAGGAGAATCATCATTTTGTGTAAGTTTGCATCCAGTTACCATAGGTGTACCAACTGGATTTGAATCTTCCATACCAAACTTTTCCTGTAACTCTTTTACATACTTAGACTGAGATATAAAAATTTCATCATCTAACTGAGTAATTTGCAATCCTAAAAAGAATTTAAGTTCTCCTTGTCAACCCCAATCCTAGACCTGCACAAACACAAGAAACAAACACATTAGTAAGCTTATATACAAGTTAGAACTAAGATTCCCCATGAAATTCATCTACAATACTCAAAATAGGAATAAATGAAGAACAAAGCATAAAGAGTAATAGAAATCCTATTTAAGCATGTAAACACTTAATCCCATGGGGGAATTGGTGTCAATTATGTGTAGAAATTGGCCATTTCCCAACTCCTTTGATGCAATGTTGATGAGTGATCCACTTTGATGAAGATTTAATCAAGCTCCATGATGCAAAACCTGCATAACCTAGTTGAGATCTTGATGAAATGGATGGAAATGGATGTGCTTGCAGATGAAGTTGAGCATAGTAATTTTACTCAAATTGTGGATGATAGAATGAGAGGAAGAGTCTCTCATTTATAGATTTCCAAGTTGGAAGAATGAGTGAAATTGAGCAATGTAGGATCATTCAACACCCAATGGCCAAGTGCCACTTGTCAAGATGTGAACAGAGGAGGAATGAGCACATTTTGGTCAATGTGCATGATAAATGCTATAAGATTCAAATTTGAAAGTGGCATGTTTAGAGGGAAGGGAAATGGAGTTAATGTCACTTGGCTCAAGGACAAAGATATGTAAGAGGCATTAAATGCCTTGTTGGAAGTACCCATCCCCTTTTGGAGGGATTTTTGAATTGGAAGAATATTCCACAAAAGATGCCCTTTTGAATGGAAATTGATTTATTGTGCAAGTTGCAAAATCTAGAGGATTGCAGTGATTAGGATTAGCATTAATCGGGATTAGATTAATTAAGAGAGGGATTAGCTAATTTGACCATTTTGACTTGGATTTCAGGATTTAAATAAATCAAAATGAGAAGAATAATGATTTTAGACTTAATTAAATAAAGTTTGATTTATTTAATTAAAGAGGAAGATGTTAGATTAAATCAAATAAAGATTAATTTATTTAATTTAAGGGGATGAATTTAGGGATTTAATTAAATAAAATTAATTATTTAATCAAATAGAGACATAGGGTTAAATTAATTAATAGGAGAGAATGACTTAATCAGATAAATAATGATTTATTCAGTTAAGGGATGAAAAATGATGACAAGTTAAGAAGATGATTCAAGAAGAAATGACGTTAGTAATCAGGATCAAGTGTGTCAGTATATTTTTCATGTCTACATTTTTCCCCTCTTTGAAGTAATGCACTTGTTGTGTTGGTTCAAAGAATAAACTGTTGTGATCAAAGTTAAAAAAAAATCAATTTTTTTGGATGTTCCACTACTGCCCCAGCAAGAAGGATTATGCTGGTATATTGCCCCCTCGAGAGATCGACCAGAAATGTTTTATTTTCTAATCAAGATCGCGATAAAATGCGAGAGGAGTGGTTCTATTGATCAGAGGATGAAAAATAATTCTTTGATGTAGACAATTCTGAGGATGTATAGACATTCATCGGCCATGGGTAGCCTCGTGTATATTTTGATACAACGCATCAATTTTAGATAGAAATGTTAGTAAAGATCAAAGAATAAGATGATGAAAGGAGGATCCACAAGCCTACACTATGATGATGATGATTTGCTTACCAGGAGTTAGGATTTTAAAAGGACCAATTACTTTATGTTTGATAACACTTGTAGGTACTATGCATCAAGGTATAAAGAACTAGGATGGTGTTGTACCTAGTGTGATGGAATTTGACTCGACAATCAGATAGGAGTATTCTTGTTCACACTGGACATACGGAAACCTTGCTAGGATGCACCTAACAAAGCAAGTATTCACCAAGTTATTTTACAAGAATATCCAACAAGCACAACAGATAAAAAATATAACGATCATTTCCCCATTCCTTTCTCTCTAAACCTATTTTGATTAGGCATCATCGAGAGGTCCTTGGAATGAGCGCAATAAGATAAATCCAAAGAAAGGATAAAATAAACAAATAAGCTAATGTTCTTCATACCGCTAGCCAAGACTAAACTATAGTGTGATACCTAATGTTGATGTCCATCGTGGGAAGGATGCATCCTAGGACATGTTGTGATCAGGGTTTGATGAGATTGATTGGATGATAAGCTATTGATACTCCAAGTTGATCAACTTGCTTGTTTACTAACTTAGACTTTGAAACTTCTGACGATTAGGGTGTTCACTTTGGAACCTGCTAGACTTGATTTTGATTGCCTCACCAAAGGATGAATGATGATGATTGATTTATTATGAATGATGATTATTAATGATGAGAGCGAGATGAGATGGATGCACCATTTTGGGTTTTTTCAGATATTTGGATGTTTTTGGTGTTTTTGAAATGTTTTCAGGTTGTTTTTGGGATTTTCAGATTTTTTAATTTTTTTGGATTTTCGA
Source organism: Sequoiadendron giganteum (assembly GCA_007115665.2). Taxonomy (NCBI): domain Eukaryota; kingdom Viridiplantae; phylum Streptophyta; class Pinopsida; order Cupressales; family Cupressaceae; genus Sequoiadendron; species Sequoiadendron giganteum. The sequence continues at coordinate 52,458,701 of CM021101.1, read as the reverse complement.
GATTTATGACCAAGAGACTAACTTAAAGAGCCTAGAGGTCTCAGGAGTTGATCCATATATTAGCCTTGCCTACGTTATACATGCAAAGACCACGTAGTTCGACTGACAACAAACTCGATTCGATGATGATACAAATGGGCAAACGGATTGCCATATTGCGATGGATGCCTAAGGAATGACCTAAATTGTCTCGGGGGATGATCAAAGATCAACCTTGCCTACATTCAAGCTCAAAGACGACGTAGTTCGGTTGGATTACTTTGTTTTTTGATTTTTCAAATTTTCGACATGCTTTGGATTTTGAATATTTTTTGAATGTTTTTGGATTTTCGCATGATTTCGACGATTTGGATATGGATATGTAATGATATCAGTGCTTTGTTTTGGGATTTTATTGAAAACCAAGCTAGGATTGATTGATCAGATTGATGGATTGATGGTGATAACATTGTTGAGGATACACAACAAAGCAAGGATAGTGTTAAACAACACAAGGATTTCAAGATTGATGATGATAACATTATTGAGGATACACAACAATGCAAGGATAGTGTTAAGAAACACAAGGATTGGGAAGGATATCCTAAGATGATAATGGATTGGTTGGATTTGATTGATCAGGATTTTGAAGCTTGATTTAGAACAAAATTGTTTTGATGTTTGATGTGACATTGAAGTACACATTAGATGCAACTGATATTGATTTTGGAATGATGTTCGATGAAAGATAAAGCTTGATAAGGAACAACTTCTCATCAAAATATGCCATGGGCTAGTGATTTGGATTTTGTCTCACAAATGCTTGACCAATTTGATTTCATGTTTTCCAATGTTCGGATCACCACATAAGTTGGAGGATATATATCAAGATTTATTCCCAAAGCAAGATGCAAATAGCTGCCCCCAGTGTCTAGCAATGTTTGAAAGGCCATGGGTGGATTCTTGGATAGATGGATGGATGGATGGGTATGGTAAGCATGCAAAGGATTCCAAGGATTATCTTGTGATAAGATAAGGGGTTTGAATAAAGGATGCTCATTTGGATAATGCTTTAAGGCTCAGATAGCATTGGGTAGGATAGGATCAATGAAAATGACCCATGTCAAGATGTCTACCATAAGCAAGTAAGAAAATGTGAACCCCAATCCCTCATGAAATTCATCTACAATACTCAAAATAGGAATAAATGAAGAACAAAGCATAAAGAGTAATAGAAATCTTATTTAAGAATGTAAACACTCAATCCCATGGGGGAATTGGTGCCAATTATGTGTAGAAATTGGCCCTTTCCCAACTCCCTTGATGTAATGTTGATGAGTGATCCAATTTGATGAAGATTCAATCAAGCTTCATGATGCATAACCTAGCTAAGATCTTGATGAAATGGATGGAAATGGATGTGCTTGAGGATGAAGTTGAGCATAATAATTTTACTCAAATTGTGGATGATAGAATGAGAGGAATATTCTCTCATTTATAGATTTCCAAGTTGGAAGAATGAGTGAAATTGAGCAAGGTGGGATCATTCAACACCCAATGGCCAAGTGCCACTTGTCAAGATGTGAATGGAGGAATGAGCACATTTTGGTCAATGTGCATGATAAATTCTATGAGATTCAAATTTGAAATTTGAAAGTGACATGTTTAGAGGGAAGGGAAATGGAGTTAATGTCACTTGGCTCAAGGCCAAGGATATGTAAGAGGCATTAAATGTCTTGTTGGAAGTACCCATCCCCTTTTGGAGGGATTTTTGAATTGGAAGAATATTCCACAAAAGATGTGTTTTTGAATGGAAATTGATGAATTAATAAATCAAATAAATTAATTTATTGTGCAAGTTGCAAAATCTAGAGGATTTTAGTGATTAGGATTAGCATTAATCAGGATTTGATTAATTAAGAGAGGGATTAGCTGATTTGACCATTTTGACTTGAATTTCAGGATTTAAATAAATCAAAATGAGAGGAATAATGATTTTAGACTTAATTAAATAAAGTTTTATTTATTTAATTAAAGAGGATGATGTTAGATTAAATCAAATAAAGATTAATTTATTTAATTTAAGGGGATGAATTTAGGGATTTAATTAAATAAAATGAATAATTTAATCAAATAGAGATAGGGTTAATTAAATCAAATTGATTAATTTAATTAATAGGAGAGAATGACTTAATCAGATAAATATTGATTTATTTAATTAAGGGATGAAAAGTGATGACAAGTTAAGAAGATGATTCAGGAAGAAATGACATTAGTAATCAGGATCAAGTGTGTCGGTATATTTTCCATGTCTACACTCCTATCATTGACATTTCAAACTTACTTTTCATTTCATCAGCAAACTTCATACACAAATCATCATCACCTTCAAAAATAATGTCATCAACAAATACTTCAATGATCAACTCTTTATTCTAATCCAACTTGAAATACAAATCACTGCTAGTAGTACCTTTATTGAATCCAAGCTTCAACAAGTATTTATCCAATCTATCATACACAGTTGTTGGAGCTTTCTTAAGTCTATATAGAGCTTTCTTAAGTCTATATAGAGCTTTCTTCAATTGGTATACCATGTTTTCTTTGTCAATCAGTTGAAATCCATCTGGTTACTCAACATAGACTTCTTCTTCTATCTCACCATTTAGAAATGTTGACTTTACATCCATATGATAGACTTTGTAATCCTTGAAAGCAGCATAAGCAAGAAACAATCTTACAGCTTCAATTCTAGCAACAGGGGTAAAAGTTTCTTCAAAATCAATACCTTCCATTTGTGAGTACCCTTTGCAAACCAGTCTTGCTTTGTTTTTTACCACTTCACCTTATTTTGAAAACACCCATTTGGTTCGAATCACATTTTTGTTCTAAGGTCTAGGAACAAGATCCCATGTATCATTTTTCTCTATCTGCATTAGTTCTTCTTTCATGGCTTCCATCCAATATTCATCTTTGCATGCTTCATTGATATTGTTAGGCTCAATTTTATAAATTAGACAATACTCTTCTAAAATTCTTCTTCTAGTTTGCACATGTTTTATCTTATCTCCTATGATTTGACTGTCAGAATGATTTCGCCTTACATACTTGGGAGTTTTAGTATTTTCTCTGACTTCTTGTTCTTGTGTTCTTTCTTCTGCACTTCTACCAGTTTTTGCTTCTTGATTCCCTTGGTTCACCAGAAAAATTTGAAGTTGATTTTGTGTCTAAACATTATTTTCATTGTTAGTACTATCATGTTGATCATCTAAATCATATCCACTACATATGGATGGTCTATCAATATTTTCATCAACTTTGACATTTGCACTTTCAACCATTTTCTTCAACCTTTTATTAAAGCACCGATAAGCTTTTCTCTTAGTAGAGTAACCTAAAAATATTCCTTCATCGCTTCTAGCATCAAACTTTCCTATATCATCATCTCTCTTGATGTAGGATTTTCTTCCGAAAAATTCAAAATATTTGACATAGGCTTATAACCAAACCATAGCTCAAAAGGGGTTTTACCAGAATTACTATTGATGTTCACCCGATTAATGGTATACACAGTAGTACTTACAAATTCTCTCCAGTAGAAATGAAGAACATTTGCTTCCAGCATCATGGTTCTAGAAGTGTCTAGAACGATTTTGTTCTTTCTTTCAACAACTCCATTTTGTTGAGGGGTCTTGGGAGCAGATAGTTGTCTTTGGATTCCATGCTCTTCACAAAAAGAATTGAATTCTTGGGAAGTGAATTCACCACCTCTGTCTGACCTTAGGCATTTGATCTTTTGACCTATCTCATTTTCTACCATAGCTTTGAAGCTTTTGAACTTTTCTAATGCTTCATGTTTTTCTCTTAAGAAAGCAACCCGTATCATTCTAGAATAATCATCAATAAGAAATATGAAGTACCTTTCTCCTTGTAGACTTTTGATTCTGGATGGACCACATAGATTAGTATGTATCAATTCTAGTACTCCATTAGAGCTATACTATTTTCTCTAAAAATAATTTATAGTATGTTTTCCCATTTGACATTCCTTACACATAACTTGTTAGTAGGCTTCACTAACTTAGGAAGATCTATGACTGCTTGAGTAAAGCTTATCTTGACAATGTTATCAAAGTTCACATGACACAACCTCCTATGCCATAACCAGCTTACATCAATTTGAGAAATTAAACAACTTACACTAGTAGCACTCAAGTGAAAAATATTACCTTTTATCTTTGTACCTGAAGCAATCATATTTCCAGAACTTCCCCTTATTCTGCACTTACCATCCCTGAACTGAATATTGTAACCCTTGTCTACCATCTATCCAACACTCAACAAGTTATACTTTAAGCCTTCTACATAAAGAACATCATCAGTATTGTGCTTACCACCAAAATAAATAGTACCTCTGCCATGAATCACACCAGAAGTGTTGTCTCCAAATCTTACAACACCACCATCATAGTTTTCCAAGCTTACAAACTTGATTTTATCACCAGTCATATGATGTGAGCATCCACTGTCAATTACCCACTCATCCTTTTCTTCAATTTTTGTTGTAAGAGTTTTCTCAACATTCACATTACTAGTAGATTCAGTGAACACCTAACCATTTTCTTTGATAGTAATGAATACCCATTCATCTTCATTTCTAGTTTCTTTAGCAGATTCTTCATCAGTTACACCTTCTTCAGCATAGTAACATTTCTTTTGAAATCTATTCTTCTCTGGTTTGTACTTAGAGACTCTTTCAGGACATCTTGATGCAAAATGATCTATCTTACTGCAAGAAAAACATTTAATAGGTAACTTTCCTTTGTACTTACCATGACCTTTGGCTTCTCTTTTCACAATCAACGCTTCTAGTTCTTCTAATTCTTTCTCTCCATCTTCAATCTGTTTCATCTCATCTTCATACTTTAATGTCCTTTTGGAGCTCTCTCCTGAATCATATCTTTGCTTTCTTTTCTCGGATACAGTAGCCTTAAATGTAAATTTGGTCTTAGGAGCAGATTGACCAAATTCACTTAACTCAAAGTCGGCAAGTTTTCCAATCAGCATGTCTCTTATCACATTTGGTACTGTCTTGATTTCATCAATAGCATAAGCTCTTGTTTTGTAGGAAGGGGGCACAGATCTAAGTATTTTAGCCACAATCTCTTCTTCATCTAAGACTCCACCGACACATCTAATGCTCATCACTAGTTCATTTATCTTTTGACAGAAAGAGAGGATGTTCTCATCTTTTCTCATCTTCATGTCTTCCCACTTGCCTTTTAGACTCTATAGCTTGGCAACTTTCACTAGTGCATCTCCTTCATATAATTTTTCCAACTTTTTCCAGATCTCATGTGCAATCTTCAAACCTATCACATTTGTCATTTCTAAATCTATCAGAGCACTCAAAAATGCTTCAATAGTCTTGGTACTTATTTCAACTTCTTTGATTTCATCAGCAGTAGAGGGACCATTCTAAGGAATATTATATGCACTCTTTGTAATCTTCCAGAAAGGCTCACCAATGCACTTCAAATGACATTCCATTCTGACTTTCCATAAAGAGTAGTTTGTACCATCGAATCTAGGACTGTCCTTCTTGTATGATGCCATCTCAGAGCACCTCATGTTTTTAGGATTCTTCAGAGGAACTAGCTGTGATACCAATTGTTGGAAAAACAAGGATCGACAACTGAGAGGGGGGGTGAATCATTTGTTACCAAAATCAAACTTATTTAACATTAATCAAACTTTGATCTCAAATATAATAATTAACAGTGCAAGCATAAATCAATAACTCATCAGAGACATATGAACACCAAGATTTTATGTATGTGGAAACCTTGTTAGGGGAAAAACCATGATGGATGTTAGTCCACAAGATTATACCCTGTTAGAAGTATAATGAAGAATGAATAAGGATTGCACTTGCATTTAGGCACACTGCCTAGAGCTCACTTCTCAAAGGAAGGCTCACTGCCTTATATACAATAATCAGATTAAATCCATCTGATGAGGTTGAACTGAGAAATTAGCTTCTAAAAAGCTTGATGATAGTTCCAATTAGGCATAGAAAAACTTCTACACACTCTACTCAATCTCTTTCACACTTTGCTTTACTCTTGAATTATTTGATCTTTATTCATACATGTACTTCACATATACACATCGAGCATACATCAAAATGAGGAAAACAACTGCTCTTATATATCTGCTACACGGATTCGCATCAACTACTCTGTCGGCCACAAATAAAGAATAAATTACAGTTGTCAGCCTCAATACATAAATAAATCTTGATGCGCAACAACACAAGTCGGTCACAAAATAGTGAGCACCCAAACAAACACCTTCGAACACACCAAACAATAAAAGATTAATCCTTATGAATCTGCAACACGCTACCACCATCATGTCGACCAAGAACATGAAAAATTGAGCATACATCAGAAAAATATTTGATGACGATCACTCCGATCAATGTAGACATACAAAAAGGATAGAGCACGATCTAGACTCATCCATGAACATCACAGGAACATACACAACAACGAAAATTGCTAGAACTTCATCCTCTTCTTCCAAGAACACCTACTACAGTAACAGAGTGACTGTAGGAACACAGAACTTCATAACTTCCTTAAATCTTGATGTGTACCACTAAAATTTTTGAACAACATACTAGATAGGCTCAGCAAGAAACCCTTTAGTGTGCGACACCAGAAACTCAACGTTCACAACTTTCCATCACTCTGACCTTCTCAGCTTCACTAGTTGCCTGCAATATATTTTTTATAATTTTTTCAATCTCCTTGACATATACAGCCTTCATAATCACCAATGCTAATAGTGTTGACATCAATGACAATCACATATCAGCAACATAACCACAACATCCAACAGTTTTTTCAAGTGTTGAAACTATTGATGTTATAGTAACACCAATTTATGAAAAAATTTGGGTCCCAATGTAAATCTTATGAATGAGATGTTATTAAACCTGCACTTAATATAGACATATTCATTATAGACAAAGATCATCAAATTTAGAAAAAGATCACCACTGAATCTTAAATTATTTACATTAAAGACCTAAGATCCCTTTTTTCTTTATTTCAACTATAAACTAAAATTTAAACAGCCTTATTTTTTAATTTTATCAAATTTTCTTATAAATTGTAAGAGCCGACTCAAATGACAATAAAATTTCCTTTGTATGGAAAGGAGGATACCACGTGAATGGTTGTTACTTTCACCTACCTTTTCGCTTTATCACAAGTTGTTAACAGCCCCTTTCCAAACATCACTTTCAGCCTTCACCAACTTAAAGTATGTCAACTACTTAACACACAACATAACCTCCTTGCCAAAGGGATTAGAAGGTTCCAAGGAAAATAGTGTAAACTAACTCTTATTTAGCACCTTCATCTATAGGAGGTTAAAGAGGTACATTGATAAAAAAAAAGTAGAGGTAAAATTTAAATGGATTTAAGAATTTATAATTAATAATATAAAAATATATGTATACATAAATCATTTATATTAATTGAGATGTTTTTTCTAATGTTCATTTATTTTGAGCATGCTTATATTTGTTTAAGTTATCACAATTTAAGAAAGGTTCCAATGATTAAACTGTATTAAGACACAAATAGTATTTTGTATACAATAGTAAGATATTGTGAATATGTTATATCGAATAAAGAAGTTTTTTTCAATTATTTTTGTTAGGAAATAACAATATAAAAGATAAATGAATACACATTTTGACTATATATATGATTTTTTATCTATACATATAATCATCGCATGCATATAATGACATTTGGTTGTTTAGATTCTGCACGAGAATCAAAATCTATAGAAAATAATTTAAATTGAACAAGGATAAAATTATTTTCTTCAACATGTTGAATACATATGTTTCCATAAAATAAGATTGTATTATATATTCTAGTAGCTTATTTTTCACTATCAGAAAAAGGTAGCCAAGAACTAAACAATAGATATGCAATTGTACAAGGCTTGTCATCAAATTACTATTTTACAAAAGCACCTAATTCTCAACTAAGGTGAAGCTAATTATGGGTAGGTCAAAATGAAAAATTTCACCAAAGTAGGATAAATGTATACATTGACATCCAAATTAGATAAATTAATTGCCTCAACTACTTAAACTAATACTCCTATCAAACACCTTTGATAATATGCTTGGACAATGTCGAGTTGATCAATTATGTAAATGATGAACCATCAATATACATCTAATAAATAAAAGATGAGTTGGTCAAATATGTAAATGAGGTTTAGTGGAATTACATAAATAGGTGATAAATAATCACATTTGAACCTATCAACCTTGTTAATTGGCAATAAGAGCATATCGTAAAAAACAACATACAATGGTCAAGAACCCATGAAATTCTCTGAAAAAAGGAATCTAGGGATCTCAATTGAACAATTTAGTTTAAATCCTCATATTCATATCACTGTTCAAGTTCTGTAAAGTCTCCATTAAACAAAACTAGAGGTTTGAACAAAATTTTGATTTAAATCGTTATAGACACCATTTTTTCTAAACATTAGTAAACATTCAAGTCTTGTAATGTTCTCTTATAAATAAAACCCTAACTTCCAACAAGCACCAGTTAGTGTAAACAATGCTCAGCTATATGAATCTTACAAGATTCTACACTAAAATAAAATTAGGGGCCTCAATACAACATTTAGAGTTTAATGCTCTACAAACCACATTTATCCAAAAATAGTGGTCAATAGATCAAATCATGTTTTAAGTTCTCCACTAAACAACACATGGGGCATCAATGCTACATTTTAATTTAAACCTCCACAAGCACCATTTTCCATATGTACTGATTATTCTAATGTTCAGTCAACTTGGTGTTTCATGGATAGATACTCAATTCAAAGGGAAGATTCCTAATTGAACAATTCACTAAACCCTCACAAAGACTTCATTTAATTATCAATCAGGGCTTCATAATCTTGTGATGATGTTGCCATTGTATGTGCACCTAGGGACTCTACACGACCTATATTATTGGATATAGGTGGTTTACACATGTGCATAAAACAAGAAATGTTGAAAAGGAAAGAAAAGCATATACTTACAAAATAGAGTAAATAACTTAATCTAACAGCTATGCTAGGGTACTCTCAGCTTAGTGCTCTTACTAGTTACCTACTAAAACCTAAACTCTGCAATGAACTATACCACTAACTATTGACTCTTCACAACTCAACTAATTAACTACTCTGGAGCTTGAATCAAATGGATACAACATGGAACATCTATTCTAACAATAGAAGTTGGAGTGGACAATACCTTGAGTGGCTCTTGCACTCAAGCTATTGTTCCCATAGAATAAACCAAATATGAGCTATTGGATTTGAACTGGTCATAATAGTAGACTAAAAACATCTTTATTGCAATGAAAACTAAATGCTCACAATATGACAGGAATCTCCAATAGATTTATCATTCAAAAATCCATATTCATTACAATAGTAAACTAATAGTTGTCTTGTTAAAGCATGAAAACTAAAAATATACTCCAACTGCAATTCTAACTAGATTTACTCCTGGACCATCAATCCCCAGATATAGGCATGGGAAGAGGTTTATTTGCATAAGGACTCAAAAATGACATTAAAATAGAAAACTAAATGCTAGTGTCTACTCTCCTCAAGAATAGGAGGTGAACGATGTTAGAGTAAAGGTTTTAACTTAATTATGTTAATTAAGTTGCCTTTATTCCTCTCTTAAGATTTCAATTTAGTTTGCATATTGTGATATTTAATAATTATATTAATTATTAAATGTCTACCTATTAGGGTTAATTTTAGGGTTGCACAATCTCTTTTTATAAGGATTGATCATTGTATTTTATTTTCTCTCTAATTAATACATTTTTAGCTTTCAGAGCACCCTTGCTTTTTTGTCTCCATCTCTTTTTTTTGTGATAATTTATTTGCATGCAGGTGATCTTCAGGGTCTGTAAAGTTGGATTTATCAACTTCTACATGGTATCAGAGCTCCAGATCTATTGCTTCTTGTTCGTGTTTTGAAGGATTTTTGGAGCTTCGAGGATTTGGGGTTTTCTTTTTTGATCCAGGGCATACCTCTTTCATTTGGTGAATTTTGAGTCAATTTGGACCTCACCATTGCGTATGGAATGTTCGATTCAGTCAATATTGACCTTTGTTTCATCAAATTTGGCTTCACAGCATCAGATCTATGAGGATTTGAAGTTTTTTTAGGGTTCCTGATCCATAGCGTACCTGCAATTTTGGAGCGTTTTGAGCCCAAACGGACCTCACTATCGCATTCAGAGTGCCCAAAAACCCCTAAATCGATTATCAAATTGTTGAAATCGGACACAAAGACTCTAGGGGGCAAAAAAAATCATTTATGGGTCGTACGGTCTGGTACGACACACAATCTGAGATTTTTTTTTTTTAAAATAATAGTGTTAATGGGCATCGTCATCAGTAAACCACTAGCAGTTAATGTTGGCACACTGTCTATGCAGGTGACAATTTGCACTTGCATAAACAGTGCCATCTGATGCCATGGCTGCACTCGTGCAAGCCCCTGCAAGCCTCTGCTAACTGTTTATGTGTTGTGCGGTCCACCATTGTCCGGTTGTCACATCACCTCCACATCCCGGCACTTTTTTTATTTTCTCGCCACTCGTCAGACTCCGTGCGAACACTGCCAGCCTTTAATAAATGAAACCATCCCTTTTCTTAACTTTGGCATTTTTTTTTTAAAAAAACATTTAAGAAAAAAATAAAGATTATATTTTAATTTTATTTTTTATTAAATATATAATATCTTTATTTATTTTTATGTAAGACTTTCAATATTTAATTATAATCTAAAAATTATAAAAAATATTAAAATATTAAAAAATAAATTTAAAAAAATAAATTTTCAAAAATTGTTTTCATTAATTTAATTTAAATATTGCTATCTTTAATATAAATCAATAATAGAAATTTTGATAAAAATAAATAAAAATTATTTATTAAATTTGATTATTGAAGATAATTATGATTAAATTATTAGAAAAAAAATTTAAATATTTAATATATAAAATTTTAGATAAAATTTTTAATTTTACTTTTTAATATAAAATAATATAAATTCTAATGTTTCTTTATTTTTTTAAAATATGAAATTCTAATATATATTAATATGATTTAATTTATATATAAATATATATGAATATATTATTGTATAATGGCTAGTATATTTACATATTCACTATAATGACTAGTATATCCACATTTTCACTAACCATTATAGTGAATATGTGAATATACTAGCCATTATACAATAATATATTCATATATATATATATATATTAGAATTTCATATTTAAAAAAAATAAAGAAACATTAGAATTTATATTCATTTTATATTAAAAAGTAAAATTAAAAAATTTATCTAAAATTTTATATATTAAATATTTAAATTTTTGTTCTAATAATTTAACCATAATTATCTTCAATAATCAAATTTAAAAATTATAATTTTTTTTTTCTTTTAATCAAAATTTTATTGATTTATTTTAAAGATAGCAATATTTAAATTAATTTAATGAAAACAATTTTTAAAAATTTAAATTTTTTAAAATTTTATTAATATTTTAATATTTTTATAATTTTAAAATTATAATTAAATATTGAAAGTCTTACATAAAAATAAGTAAAGATATTATATATTTAATAAAAAATAAAATTAAAATATAATCTTTATTTTTTTTTTTAATGTTTTAATTTTTTTTTAAATGTCAAAGTTAAGAAAAGGGATGGTTTCATTTATTAAAGGCTGACAGTGTTTGCATGGAGTCTGATGAGAGGCGAGAAAATAAAAAAAGTGTCTGGATGTGGAGGTGATGTGACAACCGGACAATGGTGGACCGCACAGCACGGAAACAAATAGCAAAGGCTTGCAGGGGCTTGCACGGGTGCAGCCATGGCATCGGATGGCACTGTTTATGCAGGTGCAAATTGTCACCTGCATAGACAATGTCGTTAATGTTAGCGGTTAGCTAAACTTCTAGGCACAAATTGTCACCTGCATAGACAATGTCGTTAATGTTAGCGGTTAGCTAAACTGTCAGGCTTAACCCCCAGAACCCTTTTGGAGCATTTTTGGTATTTTGGCCATAACTTTTGCATACAAACTCGGTTTTTCAAAAACAAAATATCATCAAAAATCTGGTTCTGAGCACTTTCCAATGGTGTAGGTTTTATTTTATGTTCTTTTTGTTTTGATGTTTTTAATTCCAGTCAAAGTCAGAACATGGTTTTTGCACTCCGGAGGGCGTAACTTTTGCGTCTGAACTCCATTTTTTGCAAATGAATAAGTGTTGGAAAGGTGTTTCAGTGCTCTTTCTAGATTTGTGGTCTATTTCATCAGATAATTTACCAGGTAAATTTTATTCAGCTTTGTGTGTTTTTACACTTTGCTTAATTACTTGGATGTTCTGTCACCTACATGGGTTTTGTTTGCGTTGGATGGGTTATGTTGATATGATTTATCATGGCTGAGAGTTTCAGTATCTGATTTTTTTATTTGAGTGAGTATCATGGGTTTTCTACTCACTCTTCAGTTGTAATTTTGGAATGGGGTAATTATGAGTCATGGGCAAAGCGCATACTTACACATTGTAAGTGGCTCAATATTTTGCCTTATTTATATGATCTCATACCTGCACTAGACACATCAAGGGGTTTATTAGCATGGGTTTTTATTCGAGATCATATTGTAGGGGTTATTGGTTGTAGTGTTGATTTTGACAGTTTGTGTGTTTTATCTTACATTCGTTGTCCTTGCACACTTTGGCAACATCTTTGGGAGTTTTTTGGAGACTCTAATATCCTTCCATTCCAATAGGATCCTGCTAGAGATTGTCTCATCCCTCTTGCAGATGTAGATTCCATACCCTATGATAACTGTACTCTAGAGGAGCTTGAGTATCTCACAAGTCTTGCATGTTCTAATGGATTAGAGGCTTGTTTCACAGTTCCTACTCTTCAGATTAATACTTCATCAACATCACCTGTTTTTCCTGATTCATTGCAGCAGGGCATCATTCATCTTCCAGCCATAGCTACTTTGGACTCTTATATTGTAGACATATCTTTCTTGTTTGTGGAGTCCTATATTGTAGATTTGGAGGATTATTTTGAGGACATTCATCTCCTCTACCTTGACAATCAGGTTATCACTATACACCCACCATTATCAGTGCATTCAAAGGTTACATTTCAAGATTCTCCACATCAGTTTGGATTTGACATCATTTATTTTAGTTCAGACAAAGAGATTCTTCAACATCCTAGCATGCCACACATCTTGAGACAGATTGGTTCATCACTCTTCACAGGGTTTCTTCGACATCATCCTTTGGATCCGTTACTTCCCAAGGGGAGGAATATCATTTTCTGCTTCAGGATCTCTTTTTAGATTCTACATCAGGCATCTACCATTGTGACAGGAGTTTCTTCATTGTGGGGGGGCCTTCTTGTCTTTTTCTATCTCTCCTATGGAGACCATTGTATATGTACTTATATGATAGAAGTTTTCTATGGGGGGTATCATGTAATCCACCTCCTATCCTTATTTCATTAGTGCATTGCATTCCTTTCTTTGCATTCTATTTTGGGGAGGAGTTTTGTTCCCACTAGGTTTTCTCCTTTACCCTGTTTCCTTTAGTTTGCATTGTTTTTGTAAATGGGTACCTGATCAGGCCTAGTTGTCGAGACCCATGTTTACTTTCGTGCATTGTAGTTACTTTTTCTTTCTTGCACATTTTTTTAGTTGCACTCTTGCTCATCTTAAGGGGGGTGTTAGAGTAAAGGTTTTAACTTAATTATGTTAATTAAGTTACCTGTATTCCTCTCTTAAGATTTCACTTTAGTTTGCATATTGTGACATTTAATAATTATATTAATTATTAAATGTCTATCTATTAGGGTTAATTTTAGGGTTGCACAATATATTTTTATAAGGATTGATTATTGTATTTTATTTTCTCTCTGATTAATACATTTTTAGCTTTCAGAGCACCCTTGCTTTTTTGTCTCCATCTCTTCTTTCTGTGACAGGTTATTTGCATGTAGGTGATCTTTGGGGTCTGTGAAGTTGGATTTATCTAGCTTCAACAAACAAGTCTTTTGTAACTAAACTATAATTAAAATAACAACAAAAAGGAATTTGAAGCAAGACTCTTGCTCAAACAGTTTTGATAGACATGGTCAAACTATCACGTGAGCATAATTGTATTGACCCCTTCTTTCTCTATCATGTTTATTCATTGCCTTGATGAATCACAATTTGACCTTGTCAATGATTACCTTCATTCATTTTGGAACTATTATGTGTTCATCAATCTGGACTTTCCCTTATTGCTCATGATCCTTTGGTTGCAGGTTGAGTGATTCAGGTACTATGGGTTACTGGCTGCAAATAATTAGTTCCATCTAGAATGTACATAAAATTAATAACCATGAATCAAACATAGGTTCATATCAAATCTTATACACATTCACACATTTATCCATGCAAATACTAACATATTATAATCATATTTCCATGCATCAAAATCTTGTTTAGGTTGCATGAAGGATATAAAAATATATAAGTTGAGAAATGTATATTAAATAAACAACTTGAAATATCTAAAAAGTATGAATTAGTCAAGAGAAAAGCTATTAATTAGTCTCATCATTCCCCCCAACTAGAGAAATTTCTTGTCATCAAGCATTATTTCCATTGCGGAGGTTGTATTGTAAATGCATCTCTTTAAAATATGCAACTACATCCACCCATTTTATTTGCCTCAATTAGTAACCCCCATAACATGAAAGCCTTGTTGAAACATGCCAACCTTTCAATGTTGTAAAAATTTCTAAATTTACACCTTGCAAGTAAATAAATTAGGTAACAATTCATTGCAATAAAAAAATTATTTCTTTCATTGAGAATATAAGAATGAGATATCATATCAAATTACAATAAAGATTCCATTTCATTACAATAACTTCACAAGATACAACAATACGAGAATACATACATAGCTCCAATGAACTTTAGAAAAAATAGTTGTATGACGGTCCAAGATCCTTCCTTTCAAATCTTGGTTCTTCTATTGTCTGTTGTGAAGGAGAAGGGTCTGTGCAAAATCATGGGGGTCCAAAAAGTGGCGATGTGAAAAAAAAAGGCATTTTTAACTCACCCAAAAATGCGAAATTTTTGCTTTGACTTTTTGCAGGCCTCGCCTAGAAAGTATTAGTGTCAAACCTAATACCAACCCGAAATGGATATCCGTTAGAAACGAATATTTGTTTAGTTTAAGTCAGAATTTTTAATTTCGTCAAGTCCGGGCCCGACCAATTTTTTTATTTTATATATTATAATAATTTTTTAATTTATTTATCATACAACATATGTAAATTAAATAAAAAAATATTATAATAATACTTTTTTTTAAACATTATTATAATGTTTGTTAATTTAATATTATATAATAATATATTTAGTATATTATAATATTATATTTTATATATAATATATATAATAATATTATATAATATAATATAATATAATATTTACAATACAATATAATATTATATTACAATACAATATTTTTTTTTGAAAAAAGAGGGTAAAAACTTTATTGAAATTCAGAACACAACATTACATCCAAGAACAAGAGCCAAAGCCCCGGAACCCATCCAGATACAACCCATAAACCAAAGAAACATAAGCAACCAACCAACTACAAACTCTTGTCTTCCTCCAGTAACCGGTCCAAATCCTGACGTAACTCGGGAGAAACTTGTCTCCAATCCTCAACCTTCCAGCCATCAACATGCTCAGAGGCCCACCTGGACAAGCAGTCAGCAACCTGATTCCACTCCCGTGGGATATGAACAAAGGACACAACCTCCAACATAGAACTAACTTGAAGAATCCGCTGAACCACCCCCACTAGCTGCCAGTTAATACCAGTCACCTTTCAGTCATTCACCAAATTAATTAAAATCTGAGAGTCCACTTCACAAATAACCTTTCTCCATCCAAGAGAAAGAGCCTTCTCCACAGCATAAAGAATAGCCAAACCTTCCATATAATTAACAGTCTAAGCCCCTTCATGGACCGAAAAAAGAAAGATAATCGACCCCAAAGAATCTCTACCAATTCCTCTAATCCCAACAGGCCCAGGATTACCCCTAGAAGAGCCATCGGTATTAATCTTCAGGACTCCATTCGGAGGCGGTAACCACCTGCCCACCCGCTGGATTCTTTGCTTTTTGTGCCTACGAAATCTGCTACCAATAAAAGAAGAAGAAATTTCTTGTAGACCTGGTCTTTCCACTACCTCAGCATCGCCTTTCTCCAGAGGGAAGACCATCTCACTTTTAGTTGCAATCGATTCATGAATCATACCCAACAGACGCCACCACACTTGTTGAACCATCAACGTCTCCCCCCAAAAGATCCTACGATTCCACTCTAGCCAAATTTTCCAAAGAAGAAAGGTGGGACCAACATACCAGACATCCTGCAAAAAGGAAGCCATCGAGGGAGGTCTACCCATACTATCCTAGAACTCAATCAAAGAAGAAGCATGAACACAGGGCCTCTTCCAGACTCCCCACCAAAAATGCCAAAGCTGAGAAACAAAAGGGCATCGAAAAAATAGGTGTGGAGAGTCCTCCTCCTCATTTCTGCATAAAACACAGATAGAAGGCCCCAGAAATCCACGTTTACGGATGTTATCCTAGGTTAAGCACCTCTTCCAAGCCAAAGTCCACACAAAGTAGTTGCATTTTGGCCAGGAGAGCTTGTTCCACACTCTTTTCCACCAATGAAGCTCCCCACCATCCAACCTCTGAGTCAAAAGAACTTGATAGCTAGAGGCAACAGAAAAAACTCCCTTAGGATTGTGGTTCCATGCAAGGATATCCTCTCCAGGGAGAGAACTACAACACCTTCTGCAAAGGATGTTATGAAGCTTAGCGCTCCTTTCTACCAACCCAAAATTCGGCCATTCTGAGGGATCCTTCCACTGAGCCACCCCTAGCTGGCCCCTAAAAGAGAGAGAGAGAGATTTGAAGTCACTAACCCTAGCCCATCTAGCCGTGAGAAATATCTAACCCAAAGGAACCAAGTCGGGGAATTGAGAGTTAAGGGGAGGTTGGCCATCCCAAGAGTCTGACCAAAAAAGGGCATCTGAGCCTCCTCTACAAATCCAAAATAAACCATCCTTGATAAGCTTGGCACCCTTCTGTAGAGTAGACCAAATCATCGAGCCCTTCCCCTCTAAAGGGTACCTAGGGAGATCCTGACGAGGGATTCTCGGGAAATACTTATGGGCTAAGATCCTGGCCCAACTTTGGTCTAGCTCCACACATCATCTCTAGTACAGCTTAGCAGCCACAACCATCCCCGTCAGAATTGATTGACGAAGACCAAGACCGCCATACTATTTGGGGCTACACACAACATCCCACTTGACGAGGCTCCACTTGGAAGAAGTCAAACTTCCAGCCCATAAAAATTGTCTTTCCAGAGCTTCTAGCTCCTTCAGAAAGCCCATCGGAGCCACTTGCAACATGCATCTATAAGTTGGGAGGGCTTGCACCACTGACTTGAGAAGTTGAACTCTTCTAGCAAAAGATAACCATCTATGGGTCCAATGGTTAACTTTCACCCAAAATTTATCAATAATACCCTACCAAGAACCTTTGGGAAGTCTACCAACAAATATAGGAATGCCCAGATAAGTCAAAGGGAGAGCTCCTATCTGAAACCTCAAAATATTTGTAATCCTTCTCTGAATAGGAACCGGAGTATTGAAAAAGAAGATGGAGGATTTATCTTCATTAATCAACTGCCCCGAAGCTTTAAGATAAACATCCAACACCTGCCTCAAATTAGTAGCTTCCCTGATAGAAGCAATTCCCATCAAAGTAGTATCATCAACAAACTGCAAGTGAGACTGCGAGGGAAAACCTCCCCCCACTTCCAACCCTGAATGAAGCCATCTTGACCCTTCTTCTCATCAAGCGGCCAAGCCCTTCAACAAGAAGCAAAAATAAGTATGGGGAAAGTGGATCCCCTTGACGCAAACCCCTAGAAGCATTAAAAAGCTCAGAGTGGCTACCATTTATCAACACCGAAAAAGAGACAGATTTGACACAGCTCATGACCCATTGAATCCACTCCTTGCAAAATCCAAAAGCCGCCAGAACCTTCCTCATAAAAGACCATCTAACCCTATCATAAGCCTTGGCCATATCCAACTTAATGAACATAGCCTTCTCATGGGATTTAGCCATTGAGTGGATAGTCTTCGTAGCTATAACAACCCCATCCAAGATTTGGCGCCCCTCCACAAAACCACTCTGCTCCTCAGAAATCAGCATTTTAAGCCACTTCTTCGACCTTTCAGTGATCAATTTTGAGATAATTTTATAAACCACATTGCAGAGAGAAATAGGCCGATACTGAGTTAAACTATCTGGCCCCTCACATTTGGGGATAAGGGCGAGGAAGGTGGAATTCATAGCGTGCAACATTTTCTTATTGCTCTGGGATTCATGCACAACCGCAAGAAGGTCCAACTTTATGATATCCTAGAACTCGTGAAAAAATTCAACCGAGAAACCATCGGGTCCGAGAGATTTTCCTTTCTTCATCTAGAACACAATCCCTTCCAACTCCTCAAGAGAGATCTCTCCCATCAACTGTTCGCTCATCTCCCCGGACACTAACTGGGGAATGCACGAGAGAACCTGAGCTTCCTCCTCAGAGCCACCAGGCAGCTCCTCCCTGAATAAAGAAGCAAAATATTGAGACGCCTCGGCAGAGATTTCTGGAAAAGAGGCAAGACGATCCCCCCTATCATTCACAATAATAGAAATGGAATTACCATGCCTCCTGTCCTTCACAAAATTAAAGAAAAAGGCACTGTTTTTATCTCTAGCTTGCAGCCATTCCACTCTAGCCTTTTGCTTCCAGTAGATCTCTTCTCGCAATTCACATTCCTCAACCACTTTTAAAGCCCTAGCCTCCTCTCTCAAAAACTCCTATGTAACTCCCTTCTCCCGAATCACCCTCATAATTTTATTTAGCTTAGACTGAGCCACATCCTTATCCTGAAAGATATTACCAAAACACTGGCAGTTCCACCTCTTAAGCTGATACTTAACAAACTAAAGAAGCTTAGCAAAGATGTACATAGCCGTACCAAAAGCAGGTCGTCTGATCCTCCACCAATCAACAACATGGTCAAAGAGAGTAGCTTCCCTTAACCACATCAACTGGAACTTAAATAAAGAAGTCCTAGGCTTACCAGCCGAAACAATACTAAGCATAATAGGCCAATGATCAGAACCCCTCCAGTCAAGAATCTCATAACAAGAAGACCAAACACCTCCAACCCAATAACAAGAAACTAAGAACCGGTCCAACCTCTCAGCAACACAGTTCTCTCCAATCCTTCTATTGTTCCAAGTGAAACACCCATTGCTAGGTTTCATATCATAAAGATTTAAGGATGAGATACTATCCCGAAGCAGCATAGCAGAAGACTCCAGCCTTGTTGTTCCACCCCATTTTTCAGATAACTCAACAATGGCATTGAAGTCTCCAACCAAAATCCATGGGTGATAAGGAACCAAACTGCAAACAAAACTAGGATGGGCCCAAAGAATTTGCTTACCCTGAAGCTCAATAGGAGCATAAACATTTGAGAATAAGACCTTTCCTCCCATCTCAAAGCTAGAGGCCACAAAGGAGATGGATGATTTAGAGGTCGTCCACCATATGGGACTAATCTTCTGAGGGTTCCATAAACAAGCCACCCCCTAGAGGAGCCAAAGGCCCTGATACACTAGCATTCACCACTTCTCCAAAACTTAGGCAATATACCCATCATACTCTCAATCGATAATTTAGTCTCCTATAAAAAGAGGATATCAGGAGATTTACTTTTGATCAAATCTCGATAAGCTTTTTGTCTAGGGCCACTGTTCAAGCCCCTAACATTCCATGAGAGAACAATCATTTCAAAGGGTAAGAGAAATGAGAATCGAGGATCTTGACTGCCCCTGATTCCACCAGAGTCTCCCTAGCAATCTTTAGATTTTCCAAGTCTTTCTTCCGACCTAGCTTTGAGGACTTTTCACTCACACCCTTCTTTGGATCCTTTTGTTGAATACCCAAATGAGAAGAGGAGAGAGCTCTTCCCCATATCCAAACCTTCCTTCATGGACCTAGGGGATCCCCCACTTCTAGACTTCGTTACCCTAACAATATCATCTGATCCTGATTGAGCAAGCGAAGGTTAATCAGTATCCATTTGCCCAGCCCCCACATCCTACAGAACCTGCATAGCCTCAAGAGGAGGTTCTTCTTGTCCAGCACCCAAAGTCCCTTAATCCAAATTAATCAAACCCGGGTTCACTTCATGCTGACTAAGATCATCCAACACCTCAAACCTGTTAAAAGTATTGTCATCCTGCCTTTCCTTGAAAGTCCTCTTTTGCCCCCTGTTCCTATTTCGAGCCTTGACATGAAAAAATCCATCCTCACCATCTCCATAACCTGGAATAGGCTCCTTCCCCTTATCAACCCTAGGTGGGTTGCGGTGAAGCATAGAGGGTTGTTGCGTCACTGGCTTAGCCCTAGGGCACCTGCGTTGCAAGTGTCCATATTCATGACAAAATCGGCAACGAAAGGGAAGGGTCTCATAGTCCAATTGTTGAATCCAAGTATAGGAACCTGCACAAACTTCCACAGAATCTAGCAATGGCTTGCTTAAATCAATTTCCATACATATACGGGAAAAATTCATTACCTTTTTGAACTGTTTTTTCTGCGATGTACCAACAGGCTTATCGAGCATTAAAGCCACCAACTGTAGAACATCCTCCCGCCAGCATTCCACTGGAAACCATGGCAACCTAACCCACACTGGAACTCGATTCGGAAGTTCCTCAGTCGGATTGAAACCCGCATGCCATGGCTTTATAAAGAGACCCACTTGGTTATAAAAATAGGGACCCCCTTCAAAAATCCTATTTCGATCAGCCATGCAATCAAAGGATACCATAAAATAGTTGTTCGCCAGGAGCCTAATCTCCATCTCTCCTACCGGCAACCATGTCCTCTGAGCCCAAGATTCCAGAAATTGTAGTGAGACTCTCAAACCCATGAACTTGCAATAAAATGAATGTTTCAAATAGTATTCAATATCATCAACTAGCATCTCCATTGGAATAACCAATTTTGGCCTCTCTTTGCATCTCTCCAAACACCCATTAATCTTCGTAATCCGAGATCCCCCAACCGAACCCGAACCAAACATATCTTGCTCTGAAGAAAATAAATTATTATCAATTATCTTCACATCCTGTGCCAGAGGCTTCGAACCAAACACAAAGCGGAAGTCCATCTTGGGACTAGCTCCGGATGATTCCCCACCAGACATAGAGGCAAAAACTATTCCACGACGGGCATGCAAGCCTAGAACCGAAAAGAAAAAAGAGAAAGACCACAACACAAAGAGAACCAGTTACCCATGCATACCCCACACCGGTTCACAAACGACAAAAACACAGCCAAAAAAGGTCGTGGCACCTCCAAGCCCGAGGCCTCCATATGTTGTCCCACACAAAAGAGCTCCAAAGAGCAAACCCCACCTGGGCCAAAGGACCCCACGCGGATTACAGAGCAGGAAAGGCCTGCAACCCACACAGCCCAAGTGGCAACCAATCCACCCAACAACCTAGCACCCACAAAGGCAGCGAGAACCAAGCAGGAAGAAGGCGGGCTGCCAGTCACAGCCGCACCCCACACACCCTATGCGGCACCCAGGGAAGAAACCAGCACGCAAGGAGAAAGAATGTCAACCCAACCCCTTCAAAAAATAGCAACGCCCTCCTCCACGTATGCACATAATGAATCAAAATAGAGCTAGGGCACGGGCACCCTAGCTCGGGTTGCAGATCGCACCAACCATCCGAGCATCGACCATATTACAATACAATATAATATTATATTAGAATAATATAATATAATATAATATAATATAATAATATAATATAATAACATAATATAATATAATATAATATATTATAATATTATAGTATATTATAATATTATAATATTATAATATATTATAATATTATAATATATTATAATAATATAATATTATATTATATTATAATATATTATAATATAATATAATATAATATTATATAATATTATAATATAATATAATATAATATATTTTACTTTATTATATAATATTGTATAATCATAAAATATAATAAATTTAATATTATATAAATATTATAATATATTATTATTATTTATAATATATTATACATAATATAATTTCTATTATATAATACATATTATATATTATATTATAATATAATATATGTTATATATTATATTTTTATATTATACATTTCAAAAAAATATCGTCAATTAATATATGGTCGGGTCCTCGACCGACCATATATTAGAAAAAGTATAAAACAAGAAACAAATATTCATTCCAAAATGGATATCCATTTTGAAATGGATATCTATTTCCTATTTTATAAATTAAAAAGGAAAAATCCAAGAGCTTATTTTTAGCTCACTATGTGCACGTTTCTCTACTTCCCAGCTCGGATATTTGTTCCCACGGAATCATTTTACTCAAAATCAATCAAATTTCAAAGGTATGTTTGGATTTTTATGTTTTTATTCAATTTATATTATTTTTGCATTATTTTTTTGAATTTTAGTCAAAAACAGGGTAAATTTGATAGGTTTTTTATTGCATTAAAATCATTGTTAATTTTGATTTTTTTATCAATTAATAGGCTTAAAATGGATCAACATGAAAACCCTAACCCTGCACAAGATGAAAACCCTAACCCCATACAAGATGAAAACCCTCCAAATCCTCCTTCACCACGATCGTTGTTTCCAAACCAAAACGTGCCAACAATACATGAATCTATTCATAGAAATTTAGATCAATTGAGAAATGTATGTCAAATCTATGAGAAATTCATTGAGCTATTAGACATGAAAAACACTTTGGAAACAATCATTTCAAATGTTGAAACTTTGGCAATTCAACACAATAGATTTACATAGTGGCGAGAGGAACAAAGGTAATTTTATGTCGATGGGTTATCATATGATGAGGTGAGGGCACTTGATATTGACAAAGCCCAATTAACCTAGTTATTCATTGATCACAGAACAGGACAACCTATTACTGTGCGAAAACCAAAATTTTCAATTAAATGGTGCACCCATAGAGGCATATTAGATAATTTTTGGAGACATTGTTGGATGGTTTTTGATAAACCACCCAACAAAAATCTTGATGTCCCTCAGTATTTTCTCCAAAAATTATATGTTGAGTTTGTGCTAGGGAAACATGTCAATTACTTTGGCATGCGATATTTCCAGGGTGTTGGTAGAGGGATGCCACAGGATAGACCTAGAGCACGTCGAGTCACCCCAGTTCATCCCGCTCCACCTATTGCTGCCCCGAATCCACTACCTTACCCTAAGATTGCTTTAGATGTAGTTACTCTGAGCATTTATGCCTTACATTCATTGAGTGATCATTTGGTCATGCAAAGTCATCATGCTGCACAACTATTTGACAGTGCATCCCATCATGATGGTGCTACACCCGATACTTTCCAGCATGATGATGGTGCACCTACTGCATCAACTCCCACTGGTACACCATCCTCTTCGAGACATATTTGTGTGCCTCATTACTACATGACATGCAATAATTTATGTTTGGGTCCTCTTCACAATCCACTGAGGCTTCCATACACATCTGACTATGAGGTTCATGATATGTTGGATGTAGGAATTGATAGAGCATAGAGTATACCATTTGCAAGAGAGACATTGACTGTTAGGGATGATATTGGAGCACCGGTAAGACTTAAAGTAATTTTATAGTGTGTTTTATTTAAATTCTTTCATATTTTATGAAAGATATTTGTACTAATATATGTTTATGTGTTGAGACTTTAACAGGTGTTGATAGAGGAGTAGGTGTCGCAAGTGCAGGAGGCTATGTGGACAGCCATTTCATTTTCCCTAGAGAATCAGTATACGATATTATTTAAATTGTTATTTTAGATGTTGATTTTTGAAATCTATTATGTTTAAATACATATATTATATAGATTGATAGTCTAATGTAATCATGTCTTTTATGCAACAACCCGGTTCTTATACAACCTTGTTGACCGGGTTCGACCCATTGGATGAAGTTGCACAATTGGTATATATATTTTTTATTCTCGACATTATGATTATATGTGCATGTGCATTTAAATTGTGTTACATTCTTGTCATTTTTTATATAGGAAGCCATCTTAGCTGCTTCATCAACTATTAGCCCATCTAGTGTCGTAGCATCACAACAGGTATGTGTTTATTTTATATTGCAAATATTTACGTTTAGATAGGAGTAGATTTATTTTTAGTAGATACGATTATTTTTCAACAATTATATGTTAATTTGTATCATTTTTATTTTACCTGTTATAGTCCTTTGTCCAACTTAGCACTATAACTAGTGTGGGACCATTTCTTTATACGAGGACTTTTGATCGTCCTAAGGGACAATCATATGCAAACCGTCTTGTAGAAAAGAGAGCAATACATGAGGTAAACAAAAATTATATTATTGATATAATATAGTACACGTATAGTGATTTTGATGTTAAATTCATAATTTATAAATGATAGTATATAAGTTTCTGATTACTAGTCTATCTTGTCAACCATTCACATAATTAATCTAATTTGTGGTTTGAATTTTTATTGTGCAGGAAGCTTCAAAGCAATTAACTTCTTTGAGGAGGCTCGATTTTGATGGTCTAGCATAGGATTAGCATATGATATAGATTGATATGTACTTAGAGTTTTATAGATCTTGAGATGGCATATATGCCACATTTTGTAAAACTTGTTCTGAGTAGGCATATGCCAAATTTGTATATGCACAAACACAATTATTCTATGTTTTGATATATAAGAATTGATATTTGATCTAATTTGTTCCTCGTGTGCATGTCTTTCTACTTTGAATTTTCAAAATGGAATGTATAATTACCTTCGAATGGTTTAAAGTTATGATCGATAATGTATGTTATAGACTAACGAAATTATGTTTTAATAGAACTTATGAATTACAATTGGTAGTCCATCTATGTTAGAGTTTGTTCATATTAAGGTTCACATACATTACATTCCATGAGACCATATTTCTTTGGGGATTTTTTTCAAACAATTCACTGCCTTTTCTATTGTACCACATTTTTCATACATGTCTACCAATACATTTTTATCAAACACTCAATTTAAGAATACACATGATTTCAAGCTTTGTTGAATGAATTTACATTTGACATTATTTTATTTTTTGAACTCTTGTAATGAAGTGGGCAGCTGATTTTTATTTCAAAGGAAGTTAAAATTAATGAAAAATGATATGAGAAGCATTGTAAATGTTTTTTGACAAGAACTGTTTGAAAATATGACTCGAAGAATTATGGTCTCATAAACAAGGCAAAAAAGATGAAAAGAGAAGCTTGTGACCATTTTATGGCATTGATTCTTTTGATTGATTAAAAAAATAAAAAAAAATGGATACAACTTAATGAAATATATGTCATGTTATAGTGTTCATTTGAAAGTAATATAATCATCTTCATAAAAATCTGATGCAGGAACATCCTTAGTTATTGGCAATCTTGCATCAACCAAAAATATTTCTATTCAGTTTTGTTCTTGTTCTTGTTCGAGTTGGTAGATCTGGTGTTTCTTCATGTTTGCTCGCTAGATCATGTATACCTAGGATTTCATTATGGACATGTTCAATTACCTTATTCCTAATTTTCAACTCGATTGGATCTTTTTTCGGCAAGTTATCGCTTTCAGATTAAGTGACGGTTTTGGAACTGGCACCAAAATAATTTCAAACCCTAACGGCTAGTTGGATCGACCGCAGATCTTGCCCGTCGCTTGCGGATCCTCACAATGTGTTTAGATTTTTTCTATGGAGTGTCCCCAACCTTACACTTAGGTCCACACTTCATCATATGCATCTACCGTGGAGGAATTTCATATTTGAGGCCAACCTATTTTTGCACACATTACATTTTCTTCATTGGAGATTGTAATGATCTTTGGCTGATGCGGATGTTTCTAGACTCGTCGATATGATATAAAGATTGTATTGAATCATTAGAAGGACAAGGAATTATGAGAAAGTATAATAATATGTATATAAATTTTGATCTATAGGATTTTTGCTCACATGTATGAGCACAATATTTTGAGCATGTTGTAATCAGGCCTGTGTGCTGAATCTATAAACCCGAATGTGGTCAACTATGTGTAATCAATATTTTTGATAATGAGCATGTTTGTATCTGCATTTTCCTCCATATTTTGTGTTTCTTCTATTTTGTTACTCTCATTGCATGGTTTGGATTGTTCTCTTTGAGGGCCCTCCCTACCGTGTTTGCACCAAACTGGTATCAGAGCGAGATTTGTTCCTTGCGAGATCGTCATAAGTTGCGTAGTCCTGTTGAAGATTTGTTGTGGGGTGGTGGATTGAGGATCCGACCTACAGTTGTAGAGGACTTGTGTAAAGATGGTGGGAAGAATAAATGGAAAAGGAAATGGAGCGTGCGGAAATGCATACCCAACTATAATAGAGATATTGAGAGGAATTGCTGCTAGGTTGGAAGCAGTTGAAACAACCCAAAGAAGAGGTCGACCAGTTGAGGATGTAAGTGATGAAGAAGTAGAAGAACAAGAATAGGTTGCAAGAGAAGAGAAACCTGGTCTTGATCAAGGAGAAGAGAGGTTCATAAGATCCCTAACTAGAGTGAACATTAAGCCACATTTCAATCCACCAGATTATAATGGTAAGTTGGATTCAGATGAATTGCTAGATTGGATAACAGAGATGGAAAACTACTTTGATTTTGAAGGTACCCCAGATGATAAGAAGGTGAGATTTTCTTGTACAAAGTTGAGAAAAAAATGCATCCCTTTGGTGGGAACATTTGCAGAAAGATAAACAAAGAAGAGGAAAGGAAAAGATAAGACCATGGGATCAGATGGTGAATAAATTGAAGACAAAGTTTATGCTTGTAGACTATCAGATCGCTTTGTACCGAAAATTGCAGAATTTGAAGCAGAAAGAAACAAGTGTAACAAAGTATATTGAGGAGTTCTACAAGTTGAATATTAGATCTAGACATTCAGAAGATGAGATTGATCAAGTAGCCAGATATGTAAATGGATTGAGGTTTTTTATTCAAGATGTGATCAGTTTGATTAAGTTGTTGAGTGTGGAATAATCATACCAATGTTCCCTAAAAGCTGAAGAGAAGTTGAATAAAAGACATGAGTAGAGACAGACAAAAAGAGGTGGAAGATTTCAAAGAGGAAGAATATTTACAGAAGGAGGAAGAGGAACTTTTGCAGATCAGAATAAGCATAAGGAGGTCGATAAGAATGAAAATTCATACCGAAGAGATGATGGAAACTCTTACAGAAGAGGAGGACATGGTGGTTATAGAAATGAAGGATATAGAAATGATGATAAAGGGCGGGAGAAAAGAGTATTCAGGGGAACTTGTTGTAAATGTGGTGGAGAAGGACATAGAGCCTTTGAATGCAAACAAGGAGAGACAAACAAGAAGAATGAGAACCATAGAAGAACAACCTTTTTTGAGGAGGATTATGTTGGATCATCTAATCAGTCGAAAGAAGGAGAAGTATTGGTGAATAGGAGAGTGTTCTGATAAAGTGAATTGGAGAAAGAACCATTGCAGAGGAAGAATTTGTTTCAGACGAGATGCAAGGTAGCTAGTAAATGTTGCGAAGTGATCATTGATAGTGGAAGTTCAAAGAACCTAACTTTTGAAGAAATTGTGACCAAATTGAAGTTGGAAAGGTTGAAACACCCGAAACCTTATCAAATAGCATGGATTCAAGATGAGCATAAGATACTGGTAAGTGAACAATGTTTGGTAAAATTAAAGATAGGAAACTACCATGATGAAGTTTTGTGTGATATTATGCCTATGGATGTATGCCATATTTTGTTGGGAAGACCTTGGCAGTATGATAGATAAGCTATTCATGATGGAAATAAGAACATATACACTATTGTTGCTAATGTGATAAAGCAAAATTTGTTGCCCTTGGAAGATCTTCCTAAAGCTGACATTTGTAGGAATGCTAGAATTAGTTTGGTTGATGGAAGAGTATTTTTGGATGGCCTGAGACATGAGAACATGTGCTATGCCCTGGTTCCTAAGAAGGTTGAAGACTTGAAGCATATATAAAAATAGCCAAAGGAGATAAAAGAGTTGCTAACAGAATATGAATCTATCATTTCAGATAATGTACCTAATGGATTGTCGCATGTGAGGAGTATTAGTCATTGCATGGATCTGATTCCTAGAGCTAGTTTTCCTAACAAAGCAGCAAACTAGATGACACCGGTAAAGAATGAAGAATTGGATAGACAAGTGTAAGAGTTGTTAAGAAAAGGTTTGATCAGAGAAAGCTTAAGTCCTTGGCAAGTACCTGTTGTATTGGAACCTAAGAAGGATGGAGAATAGAGGATGTGTATAGAATCTAGAGCCATAAACAAGATCATAGTGAAGTATAGATTTCCTTTACCCTGGATGGATGACATTATGGATTGCTTGAGTGGACCTAAGTATTTTACAAAGATAGACTTGAAGAGTGGATATCACTAGATCATAATCAAAGAAGGGGATGAGTGGAAAACAACATTCAAAACAAATGAAGGAATGTATGAGTTGTTGGTGATGCCTTTTGGACTGACAAATGCATTGATTACTTTCATGAGGTTGATGAATGAGGTATTGAAGAAATTATTGGGTAATTTTTTGACTCTTTACTTGGATGACATCTTTATTTTCAGTAAGACTAGAGAAGAACATTTGTTGCACATAAGAAAAGTTTTGCAAAGGTTGAGGCAAGAACAGTTGCTGATAAACATTAAGAAGTTTAGTTTCATGAAGGAAGAGTTGGTGTATCTGGGATTTATGATATTAGTGGATGGATTGAAGATGGATCCTGAGAAGGTAAGAGCTATTATTGAATGGCCTGTACACCTGAAAGCATTGGAGAGGTAAGATCATTTCATGGATTGGCTAGTTTATACCAAAAATTCATTAGGAATTTTAGTTCTATTTGCAGCCCTATGACAGAAACAATGAGAGGAGATAGAAAGGAATTCAAATGGACATCTAGAGCAGACAAAAGTTTTGAGTTTTTAAAACAGAAAGTGATTGAGCAACCTGTGTTGGCTCTACTAGATTTCAGTAAGGTATTTCAAGTAGATTGTGATGCAAGTGGAAATGCAATTGGAGCAGTACTAAGCCAAGCAGGAAGACCAATAGCTTATTTCAGTGATAATTTGAATGATGCTAGGAGAAGATATTCGGTACATGATCAGGAGTTCTATGCCATAGTTCAAGCTTTAAAGAAGTGGAGACATTAATTGTTATCTAAGGAGTGTGTGTTGTATACAAATCATCAAGCTTTGCAGTAGTTGAACAGTCAAGGTAAGTTGAATTAGAAACACATGAGATGGGTGGAATTCTCACAAAGTTATAAAAAAAATTTGAATCACAGGAGTGGAAAATCAAATAGAGTTGTTGATTCTTTGAGTAGGAGAAGGAATTTGTTGGAATAGATGAAAGTGGAAGTATTAGACTTTGAATAACTAAAGGACTTGTATGAGGAAAACCCAAATTTTTTGAAACCTTGGAGAGCTTGTAAAGAACGAGTTTTGGAGGATAGAAGTCAATGGTTAGACTATTTCATTCAACAAGATATGTTTTTCAGAGGAAATCAGTTGTGCATACCCCGAAGTTCAATGAGGGATAACTTGGTAAAAGAGAAACATAGTGGAGGATTGGAAGGACACTTTTGAATTGATAAGACAATAGCATTGGTGAGTGAGAACTACTTTTGGCCATAGATTCATAAGGATGTTAGGAAATTTGTGTAGATTTGTAGAGTTTTCCAAGTTGTAAAAGGAGTTAGTCAGAATGTCAAATTGTATAAACTTTTGACCGTACCAAAAATACCTTGGGAAGATATCAGCATGGATTGCATACATGGTTTGCCTAAGACACAGAGAGGTAATGATTCAGTGTTTGTGGTGGTGGAAATATTTTCTAAAATGGCACATTTCATACCTTGTAAGAAGACAGTAGATGTAGTGCATGTAGCAGACTTGTTTTTTAGAGAAGTGGTCAGATTGCATGGATTACCTACGAGTATTATTTCAGACAGAGATACAAAGTTTGATGGTTATTTTTGGACGACACTTAAGTTGAGGACAAATTTAAAGTTTAGTTCTACTTTTCACCCATAGATAGATGGATAGACAGAGGTAGTAAATAGGAGTTTGTGAAATTTTTGAGATGTTTGGTTGGAGAGAAAATTGGATGTTGGGATTTAACCCTTGCACAAGTAGAGTTTGCCTACAATAATTCAGTGAATAGGAGTACAGGAAAGACACCTTTTGAGATTGTTACGGGAGTTCATCCTAGAGGTATATCAGAGTTGAAAAATATTAGTAAGGAAGATAAAAGGAGTGTAGAAGCAGATGAATTTGCAGAATACATGAAGAGAATGCATATTCAAGTAAAGCAACATTTGGAAGATATGAACGAAAAGTATAAGGAGAAGATAGATGAGAAGAGGAGGCATAAGAAATTTGAATTTGGAGAAGAAGTGATGGTGAAGGAAAGATTTCCAGTTGGCACATACAGTAAGCTCAAGATGAGGAAGTTTGGACCCTGTAGGATTATGAGGAAATTTGATTCAGCAAATGCATATGAAGTGGAGTTACCAGAAGGCATGGGTATTTCACCTATATTCAATATTGTAGACCTTCATCAATACCATGAAGCAGAATTCAGTGAAGACAGTGGAGCGACATTGGAAGAGCAACTTCCTAAACAACAATCAAATGGAATAGAAGGGATTTTGGATGTCAGAGATGGAAGAAAGACACGCGGAAGACAATACAAAGAATATCTTATGAAATGGAAGGGTAGACTAGTGGAGGATTCTTCTTGGATTTCTCAGGCTGAGGTAGACTGTCATGGTTTTCCTTTAGCCCCAGCAAAGTGAGGGACTCACTTTTCATTAACCCCAGATGTTTGATGCAGGAGCATCCTTGGTTCTTGGCAATCTTGCATCAACCAAAAATATTTTCATTCACTTTTGTTCTTGTTCTTGTTCGAGTTGGTAGATTTGTTGTTTCTTCATGTTTTCTCACCAGACACACATACCTAGGATTTCATTGTGGACATGTTCAATTAACTTATTCCTAATTTTCAGCTTGGTTGGATCATTTTCTGGCAAGTTATCACTTTCAGATGAAGTGATAGTTTTGAAACTGGCCCCGAAATAATTTCAAACCCTAACGGCTAGTTGGATTGATCACGGATCTCGCCTGTCGCTTGCGGATCCTCACGGTGTGTTTAGATTTGTTCTATGGAGTTTCCTTGACCTTACACTCAGGTCCACACTTCATCATACGCATCTACCATGGAATAATTTCAGATTTGAGGTCGAGTTGTTTTTGCACACGTTACATTTTCTTCATCAGAGATTGTAATGATCTTTGGCCGACGCAGATGTTTCTAGACTCACGGATATGATATAAATCTTGTATTGAATCATTAGAAGGAAAATGAATTATGAGCAGGTAAAATCAGATGTATATAAAGTTTGATATGTAGGATTTTCGCTCACATGTATGAGCACTGTATTTTGAGCATGTTGTAATCAAGCCTGTGCACCGAATTTATAAGCCCAGATCTGGCCGACTATGTGTAATCAATATTTCTGATAATGAGCATGTTTGTACCTACATTTTCCTCCATATTATATGTTGCTTCTATTGTGTTACTCTTGCTACATGGTTCAAACTATTCTCTTTGAGGACCCTCCCTACCGTGTCTGCACCAAAATCAATGTCACTTAATGTTCATTCAAGCTTAATAACATGTAAAAGGTATAAAATCATCTTGAATAAAAATCACTATCTTTCAACCATAGGGGTTTGATGCAACCTTCAAAAAAATTCCTTACAACTAAACAAGATACATGTTCATTAGATTGTTCATGTGAAATCTATACAATAATCATGATCAATAATTAATACATCACTCAACCATGATGCAACCATTAAACAAACCAAATGAGTGTCATACTACCATTAAAAAAACCAAATACAACTCCATGACATGCATGTTATTTGACCTTCGACATGCAATTTGTATTATCGCAATGCACAACAATGAATTTTGCTAACCATAATGCATCAATAAGAAAACTACGCATACTATATGGGCTTGATGCACACTAGTCATAATGCACACTTCGCACAAAAGCAATAACACTAATATGATATTGTCATATATGTCAATCAACCTTGACCCACACCAAACTTGCTATATCACAATTTTTGTCATATATTCCATTCAACCTAACGCAATTGAGGTTTTGTATTTGGTAATAATTTGTGTAGGCAAAAAAAGTGAGAGATGATGGTTAAGGTAGATTTGAACAAATGAAGGTGTTATCCTAAGAGTAAAGTTGCAAAGTGGTGCAACTTTCATTCTACAACTCATACGACCAAATGAAATGTTCCAACATTCTTGGATGGGTACGTTTATGCTAGGCATGGTCCTCTTTTTCACCCAAACACACTGAATCACTTTGAGCTACATTGGACCAATGATTTCCCTTAAGAGTCCAAAGTGCTAAAAAGCAGCAATCTTTGACGGGCTATTTCTTAAAAACTGTGATGCTTACAAACTCTTTGTCTAAGGCTATGGGATTTTTTTGGACTCTCTACAATAACCTATCTTGTTTTTTTTCTATATCGAAGGCGTTTTCCCATGGTGACAAGTTTTTAGTTGAGGAAAAAGTTGTCAAATACAAGCAATGTAAAGTTTCAAAGTTTTGCATCTTTCATTCTGCAACTTGTACAACCAAACAGACTATTCCAACACGTCTATATGGGTATGTTTATGCTAGGCATGGTCCTCTTTTGCACCCAAACATGTTGAATCACTCCGAGCGACATTGGACCGGTGATTTCCCTTGAGTCCAAAGTGTTAAAAAGCAACAATCTTTGACGGGTTATTACTCATAAACCGTGATGCTTACAAACTCTTCATCTAAGGGTACGGGAATATGTTGGGACCCTCTACAATAACCTCTCTTTATTTTTTATATCTCGAAGGAATTTTCTCGTGGTGATGAGTTTTTCAGTTGAGGGAAAATTTGTCGGATGCAAGCAATGTAAAGTTGCAAAGTGGTGTAACTTTCGTTCTACAACTCGTACAATCAAACAAACTATTCCAACATGTCTAGATGGGTAATTTTACACTAGGAATGGTCCTCTTTTGCACACAAATATGTTGAATCACTCTGAGCTACATTGGATTGGTGATTTCCCTTGAAAGTCCAAAGTGCTAAAAGGTAGCAATCTTTGATGGGATATTTCTCAAAAATTGTGATGCTTATAGACTCTCTGCCTGAGGCTATGGGATCGTGGTGGGACCCTCTACAATAACCTCTCTTGGTTTTTTCTATCTTGAAGGTGTTTTCTCATGGTGATGAGTTTTCAGTTGAGGAAAAAGTTGTCAAATGCAACCAGTGTAAAGTTGCAAAGTGGTGCAATTTTTTTTCAGCAACTCATACAACCAAACAGATCGCTCCAACACATCTGGATGGGTACATTTATGCTAGGAATGGTCCTTTTTTGCACCCAAACATGCTGAATCACTTTGAATTATATTGGACTAGTGTTTTCCCTTAAGAGTCCAAAGTGCTAAAAGGCAACAATCTTTGACGACCTATTTCTCGATTATCATGATGCTTACAAACTCTCTATCTAAGGCTATGGGATCATTTTGGGACCCTCTACAATAATATCTCTCATTTTTTGTTATCTCGAAGGCGTTTTCCCATGGTGATAAGTTTTGAGTTGAGAAAAAATTTATCAAATGCAAGTAGTGTAAAGTTGCAAAGTGGTGCAACTTTCATTCAGTAACTCGTACGACCAAACAAACTATTCCAACACATCTAGATGGGTACATTTACGCTATGCATGGTCCTCTTTTGCACCCAAACACGTTGTATCACTCTAAGCTACATTGGACTGACGATTTCCCTTAAGAGTCCAAAGTGCTAAAAGGCAACAATGGTCTATTACTCAAAAATCATGACGCTTATAGACTTTCCATTTGAAGTTATGGGATCATTTTGGGACCATCTACAATAACTTCTCTTGATTTTTGCTATTTCGGAGGCGTTTTCTTATGGTGACGAGTTTTTAGTTGAGAAAAAAGTTATCAGATGCAAGTAGTGTAAAGTTGCAAAGTGGTACAACTTTCGTTCTACAACTTGTACAACCAAAAGAACTATTCCAATATATTCGGATGGGTACATTTATGCTAGGCATGGTTCTCTTTTTCCCAAACACGCTGAATCACTTTGAGCTACATTGGACCGACGATTTTCCTTAAGAGTCCAAAGTGCTAAAAGGAAGCAATCTTTGACGAGTTATTATCATAAATCATATCACCTAAAAAAAATCCATCTAAGTCTACAAGATCATGTAGGGCCCCTCTATAATAACCTCTCTCAGTTTTTGATATCTCTAAGGTGTTTTCTTATGGTGTCGAGTTTTCAGTTGATGGAAAAAAGGTCAGATGGATGTGGTGTAAAGGTGAAAAGGGGTTTAGGGTTCATTTTTCTCCTCGTGAGTAAGTAAAAAAGTGATTCATTTACTCAAATACACTTAAGTCATGAACTAAACACATGAATACAAAGTATACACATGAAAACACGTAGGTCATAAAGTATACATTGGAATACTCATAAGTGACAAGTATACACTATTAGGGTTAGAAAGCATATATCTAACAAGTTAAATATAGATTTGATCAATAAAACACATAAAATTATAGCAAAAATAAGACAACACAGAGAATTTAACGTGGTTCACCCAATCCAGGCTACATCCACAAAACTGTAACCATCCAACGATTTTATTATCTAGTACAAAATATATTACAATCTCGTGAATAATGTCATACTACAACTCCCCATCCCAACCGCTTATAACAAGCTTTTAGAAGCTTCCAAAAATTAGGGTTCTACAAAGTTGGTTTTTAATTTTTTGGTGATGAAGAGAAAAAGTAGAAAAAAAATCTTGGGGGTGGCACCAAACCCTTGCCTAAGGCCCAACCGACCCGATGAGGATTCATGAAGAGTGTACAGTATAGCATGATCAACCACCACATACCAACATACATATAAGTTATAAAGTATAAACTTGAATACACTTAAAGTATACAAAATAGGCATGATATTATCATTCAATAATTTCCATCAAATCTAGGATTTACAAAATGCAATGTAGGTATACAACAAATATACCTAATACATAGTCATTTTCCAGTAGGGGAAGGAAATAGATCATGTGTTGCCTTTTTGGTCAGCACAGTCTTCCACAACAATAGCACGTTGACATTATGGAGTGACAAGCACCTGTACAAACCATCAAGGTAGCAGTTAAACTGCATACAATAGAAAATATTCTTACATAAAAAATCTCTATTATTCTAATCCATCTCATACCTCTACCAAAGGATCAAAGCTGGCTATTATTGCAGTAGCTCCATGATCAATCATTCCAAGAATATCACAATATACTTTGAATGGAAAATCCATATGGTCACAATATAAAAGATGCTTAGACTAACAAATCTATATTATTCTAAACAACCTAAATGATGATGAATTGGTAATGCAAACTAGAAAATATTCTTAAAATAACAAATCTTTAATATTCTAAACAACCTAAATAATGAACCTTAGCAGATAAACAATATCAAAATGTGATAAAAAAAATATCATACCCGTCCCATACAACAAATGATTTGATACTCAAGTGTGCCTGAAGGGTCATCTCTTACCTTCATAGTTTCCAGTAATTCTTCATGATCATCACTACTAATTGTCCATAGTTCCTTTGTTTTTGGTATAGCATGTTGGTAAATTATGTCTCAACCTTGCAACGAGATGGTTTTATTACTCAAGTCACAGGATTCCAAGTTTTCATAACCTATGTTGCAGGGTTTTGAAGTTTCATAACTTCCCGACTTAGCGATCTCTTGGTTATCACGGGATTCCAAGTTTTCATAACCTATGTTGCAGGGCTTTGAAGTTTCATAACTTCCCAACTTAGCAATCTCTTTGTTGGTGGCATGTCACAGGTTTTCTGAATTTCATAACCTCCGACATGAGGTTCTGAAGTTCGAGTTTTCAATAACTTGGCGATATGCAATGGAGGTATGGTGGGACCTGATAGATTGATAAGGACAAATGGTGATTATCAATTGGATGATTGTGCAATTCACATCCTTTTTGTGAATTGTGTGGCAGTGAGTTGGAATTGTGGGTCATGTGGGTAGTAAAATTTTATGTAAATATTCATCGACGGGAGTTCATACATTGTAAATATAGGTCATTGATTATTAGGGATTAGATCTAATGATGGATATTTTGCTTGACTATCTTGCCCTAGAATGTAACTCTATTTTATGAGGGTTTTGTATTGCGACTATAGGTGAGTACGAAGTACAACAGTGAGATTTTGTTAATAGTTGTGTTATCTCTTGACCTTTGAGTGGTGATACTCTTGTAAGAAGCTTTCTCTACAAGTATATTGTAATCTTTATGATTTATTGAATAATATATTGGATGGCTTGTGGAGTGTGAGGTTTTTCTCCCGAAAGGATTTTCCCCTATGTCACCAAAAGTGTAGTCTTTGACACTTTTTCACTCATTTTGGCCTTTTCCCTTGGATTTTGACCTTGTTTTGTCTTGATTCAGTCTTGAATGCTTGCAAATCAACAATATTCTAACGATGTTTTACTAAGGTGTTGTGAAGTGTTGTAACACATCTTCCCACTTTTATAAGACCCTTTCAACATAATTAACCTAAACAACCCCATTTTACCCCTTTCCAAGCCTTGTGTCAAGGTGTTGTAAAGTGTTGTAAGGCATTTTCACAATTTCCTAGGATTATCATCAACCAATTAACCCTTTTCTTATGTTAATTTTTCCCCTTAATGTACTTTTAGGCCCGACTTAAGTGTGTTTCAGGAGGCAAAACTAATAAACATCATTAATCACCATTTTATTTTCGGCCACCACTTGAAATTGTCCAAGTGGACTAGATCACCACCTTGGGTGACCTGGTCCCTTTTGAAAAATATTTCAAATTTAAGACAAAAACCTAACGGGAATTTGCCTCCAAAACCCTAGTGTCAGCCTATCATGTTGCATTTTCAGGAAATTAGGGCATATGCTATATAAATAAGGGTTTTCACCTTCATTTCCCCCTCTCCCAAGCTCATTTTTGCATCTCTTCACAAGTACTCTTGCACTCAAGCTTCCAAGGAAAGCAAGAAAGCACAAGACAACACAAGAAACCTCCATTGGAGTTGTTCTTTCATGTTGCATATTTCAACAAGTAAAGGGTTTGGTAAGTGTTTGTATTGAGTTCATCATTCAATCTCCCTTTCTTTTCATTATTTCTCATTTGGGTTTGAGTTACCATCAAAGGGGTTTGACTTAGGTAAACCCCTATTCCCTAACATCGACATTCTCTTTGTCTTTGCATGTGTTTTGCAAGTTGTACTCAGATTTAACAAGATTCAAAGTGTTGGAGAAAGTACAAACATTCCATTCAATTCACATCAATACATCAAACCCGAGTAGGAGCAAAAAGACATTTATAGATTATTTTCGAGAGATTTAGACACGACTGTTGCAAAGAAGGAAAATACCAAATGGGACCCACAGAATCAGACCTTCAAGCTTCATAAAGTACCGAGAGGACTAGGTCACCACTATTGGTGACCTTATCCCTGTACCAGGCTTGAAATAGGGTTTTTGCATTTCTGGGTACCCTTTTCCCCGAAACCTTGTCTGGCAAAGTTTCCCGATAGAAGGATTAGGTCACCCAACTTGGCATAAGTGTCCCTCTGTTGATTTCAAATAATTTCCAGAAAATTTCGGGGCTCGTCATTTGCAAGTTTCATTTCTCAAGTGCATACTCTATGTTATTTCCTATAAGTTTCCAGATTGCATACATATAGGGCATATAGTTAAGCTTGCATTTACATACATTTTATTTATTTATATTTTATAGTTAGCATTAGTTTCATTCAGCCACACCACACACACACAACACAACCTAATCAATCCATCCTCCTTTTGAATGCAATCACCAAAAACACATAACCACTAAGTGGAAAGAGATTCATTCCTACACCAAAGTACTCCTAGGTGAAAAATCCTAGGGGCCTAGTAAAGGGAATCATCTTTCCCTTTTAGTGTTACAATTTTGGTGGTTCATCCCCATGTAAATCACTATGTTGTGGTATGCATGATGTTTATCTTTATTCGTGTTCATGTTTATGCAATTGTTAAAGATCTAAAGAAAAAAAAATTGCATTATTCTCCTCTCAAGGTTAGTGTAGGAAGTTGTTATGCTACCTTAGCTTCCTTACAAGTGGTATCAGAGTTGACCACCTTTGGTTTCAGTTGTGGGTTGTTGGGTTTTTTGGACTAATCTATTTTTGAGTGGGAGCTTGTGCAGAAGACACTTTGTGATCTTGTTGCAGGAATTTTCATATGGAAAGTTCATCAAGGAGAATAGAGGTGGATAAGTTTTTTGAAAATAATTTTGAAATGTGGAAGCTGAAAATGGAGGATCTATTAATAGATCGAGATCTATGGAATGATGTTGATGAGAATGTTTCAAGGCCTATAGACCCTACTCAGGTCACTTAATATGATGTTGTGGATTGTAAATCCAAGGGTCTAATCAGATTGTGTCTGGCAGACTATGTTTTAATCAATGTCCATGAAGAGACCTTTGCATAGAAACTATGGAAGAAGCTTGGTGAGATGTATCAAGCCAAACCTTTAGTGAACAAGATTTTTTTGAGGAAGAAATTATATTCCTTGAGAATGGAAGAGGGTGGGTGGATTAAAGAACACATGGAAGCATTCAATATGTTGGTGGCTCAATTGGCATCAGTTCGTGTCAAAATGGATGAGGATGAGAAATGTCAGATCTTGCTTTGTTCTTTGGCTAATTCATGGGATTCTCTTGTTATGGCTATTGGGAGTACTTATGTTATATTCAAGACTGAAGATGTGGTGGGTTCTTTTCTTTTTGAAGAGATGAGGAGTAAGGTATCCATTACTACCAAGGAGGCCTTGAATGTTCGTAGAATACCTGAGGAAAAAGGTAAGAAGAATGAGAAGTGTGAAAAATCCAAGTCTAGGGGGAGATCTAAGTTTTCTGAAAATTCCAAAGTTATTTGTTGGAACTACAGTAAGCCTGAACATGTTTGTAAGGGCTACAAAGAAGAAAAGAAGAAGAAAAATAAGAAATTTGATTATGATTCTAAGTCTGAGAAGGGAGATGGTGATGCATTTATTGTAGCTTTGGCAACTTGTGCAAGTAATGATGCATGGTTAATTGGCTCAGGTGCATCTTTCCATATGACCTTTAATAGAGATTGGTTTTTTTAATATGAAGAATTTGATGGAGGTAAGGTGTACTTGGGTGATGATTCTCAAATAGACATTGTTGTTCATGGTAAAGTTAAAATCAATTTTCTTGATGGTTGAATAAAAAGGATTAATGGTGTGTTGCATATCCCTGGTTTAGCACAAAATCTATTATCTATTAGAAAACTAATAGATGTGGGTGTGTAGGTAGTATTTCCTGATGCAGGATGCAAGATGGTTAGAGTTGATATGGTGATTGCTAGAGGTGTTAGATATGGCACATTATATAAGCTTGATGCTTGCACTGTTGAGTGCAATAGTACATTTATGAAAAGAAAATTTGTGGAAGAAGTGAGGGTTTCACCTTCAACAGATGGTCATGGCTTTTGGGTACCCAAGGGTGGTCTAAGGACCTTGAAAAATAAAAACCTTGTTGAAGTTTTTCTGATTGTAATCTTGAATTTGATTTTTGTGAGGATTGTATTTATGGAAAACAAAATCACGTTCAATTTTACTTGAGTTCTCATAAGTCTTGTGATGTATTAGATCTTATTCATTCTGATGTGTTTGGTCCTGTAGATGTTCCTTTGATTGGTATTTATCCATATATTATGTTTCATTTATTGATGATTATAGTAGAAGGACATGGGTATATTTTCCAAACAGTAAATCTAAATTTTTTAGTCAATTTAAAAAATTTAAAACAATGGTTGAGTTACAGACTAGCAAGAAAATAAAGTGTTTAAGGATTGATAATGGCGGTGAATTTTTCTCTAATTATTTTGATAGATTCTATAAAGATTGTGGTATTCATAGACAAAATAAAAATTTGTATTCTCCACAATATAATGGAGTTGCAAAAAGAATGAACAGGACACTGATGGAGAAGGCTAGGAGTATGTTGAGTGGTGTTGGCCTAGAACAAAGGTTTTGGGTTGAAGTTGTTGCCACTGCCTGTTACCTGATTAATAGGTCTCCTACATCAGATCTTGTTGATAAGATGCCTATAGAGGCATGGTCAGGCCGCAAGCCTTCATTAAGACACCTTAGATTTTTTGGTTGTGAGGCATATTCACATGTGTCAAAGGAGAAGCGAACAAAGTTGGAGAATAAGGTTGTGAAATGTATCTTCATTGGATATTATTATGGTGTGAAAGGATACAAACTTTGGGATCTTGTTACATAGAAGGTAATACTTAGTAGAAGTGTTATTTTTAGAGAAACTAAGCCTTCTTATATTATAGTGCAGCCATAACAAAGTAAACAGGAAGATGTGATTCAATTTCTTTCAACACCTGAGAAAGTTGAATCGAGGCCCAAGGATAGACAAGAAGTTGAGGAGAGCTCATCCAGCTCTGAATCTTCAGAAGAGGAGGAAGAAACTCCAACCCAAATTGCTTGTCGGTCTACAAGGCATAGACAACCACCTGTAAGGTATTCACCTGATGATTGGAGATGTATTTTTTATTTGAATATTAACATAGATGAACACATATTTGTAGTAGAGGCATTAGGTATGAATGATGCAAAATATTGGAAGAGTGTTATGGATGAAAAAATGGCATCCTTGAAGAAGAATGATACATGGGATCTTGTACCATTGCCTACAAGACGAAAACCTATTGGTTGCAAATGAGTGTTCAAGAAAAAGATTGGTTCAGATGGATGTATTGAGAAGTACAAAGCAAGGTTGGTTGCAAAGGGTTACTCTCAAGTTGAGGGTGTTGATTATGGTGAGATATTTTCTCCTGATGCAAAAATGACATCCATTAGATTTTTTCTTTCTATCGATGTTGCTTATGATTTAGAGGTTGAGAAAATGGATGTGAAAACTGCTTTCCTTCATGGTGATTTCAAGGAGGATATTATATGACATAGCCAGAGCACTACGTGGTGAAAGTTAAAAGTAAATTGGTTTAAAACTAAAAAAATCTATGTTTGGCTTAAAACAAAGTCTTAGGATGTAGTACCAAAAATTTGATACATATGTGTTGAGTTTGGGATTTGAGCGTTCTAAATCAGATCGTTTTGTTTATTATAAAATTGACGGTCATCATTTCCTGTCTATTGCATTATATGTTGATGATATGTTATTTATTAGCAAGGGGAAAGGTATGATTTCAGAATTGAAATCTCAACTTGTTGCTAAATTTGAAATGAAATATCTTGGTGTAGCGAAACACATTATTGAGATGGAAATTAGAAGAGATGGAGTGAATAGAAAGCTCTGGCTTGGCCA
Source organism: Sequoiadendron giganteum (assembly GCA_007115665.2). Classification (NCBI taxonomy): domain Eukaryota; kingdom Viridiplantae; phylum Streptophyta; class Pinopsida; order Cupressales; family Cupressaceae; genus Sequoiadendron; species Sequoiadendron giganteum. The sequence continues at coordinate 52,416,705 of CM021101.1, read as the reverse complement.
AATTAAGTATGTCAATTCAATTTTACAGAGGTTTAACATGCAGGATTGCAGACCATTGTGTGTTCTTGTTTTAGTTGGAACAAAGTTATCTATTTTAGATTGTCCAACATCCCCATCAAAGATGGAAGACATGAGTAGAGTGCCTTACCAGAGTACAGTTGGAAGTTTGATGTATGTTATGGTTTTTACTAGACCAAACATTACCCAAGTAGTGGGAGTTCTTTCCAGATATATGTCTAATCCTGGTAGATTTTACTGGGATTTAGTTAAAAGAGTCTTCAAATATTTGCACGATACCTTAGATTATTCCTTATGTTATCATAGTAATATGACTAAAGGCAAGATTTCCCTTGATATTCATGGTTATGTCAATTCAAATTGGGCAGGTGATGTTGATAGCAAATGATCCACCAGTGCTTATGTGTTTACATTATTCAGTGGTGCAATCAGTTGGATGAGAAAGCAACAAGTAGTTACTCATTCTTGCAAAGAATCCATTTGGATTAAGATATTGTGTTCAGATATTAGCATAAAACAAGGTACAGTGACAATTTATTGTGATAGTCAAAGTGCGATATGTCTAGCCAAGAACCCGACATTTCATGCTAAGACCAAGCACATTGATGTACAATATCATTTTGTTTGAAATATGGTCGAAGATGGTAGGGTGAAATTGGTTAAGGTAGAGAATTTGATGAATTTTATTGATTCTTTAACTAAGCCAATGAGCACAAAGAAGTTTAGATGGTGTTCAGAGATGCTGGGCTTTTTGGCCCCTAGCAATTAAGAGATAATGTTTACTCCTTCCCGTTGCTCTTGCAAGGTGTTCGACAAGTGGGATATTTGTTGGGAAATTATGTCTTGACCTTGCAACGAGATGGTTTTATTACTCAAGTCATGGGATTCCAAGTTTTCATAACCTATGTCACAAGGTTTTGAAGTTTCATTATTGACTTAGTGATCTCTTTGTTGTCATGGGATTCCAAGTTTTCATAACCTATGTCATGGGGTTCTAAAGTTTCATAACTTCTCGACTTAGCGATCTCTTTTTCGGTGGCATGTCGTGGGTTTTTTGAATTTTGTAACCTCCGACATGAGTAACTAAAGTTTGGGTTTTTAGCGACTTGGCAATATGCGATGGAGGTATGGTGGAACCTGATAGGTTGATAAGGATAGATGGTGACGTGTATAAGCATATCATTATTATCGATTGGATGATCGTGTAATTAACATCCTTGTTGTGAATTGTGTGGCAATGAGATGGAATGGTGGGTCCCATGAGTAGTAAAAGCTTATATAAATCTTCGTCGGAAGGAGTTGATACATTGTAAATCTAGACCATTGATTATTAGGGTTTACATCTAATGATGGATATATATTTTGTTTGATCATCTTGCCCTAGAATGTAACTCTATTTTGCGAGGGTGTTGTATTACATCTATATGTGAGTACAGAGTACGATAGTGAGAGTTTGTTAACACTCGTGTTGTCTCTTGACCTCTGAGTGGTGATACTCCTATAAGATGCTTGCTCTACAAGTATATTATAATCTATGATTTACTGAATAATAATTGGGTGGATTTTGGAGTGTGGGGTTTTTCTCTCGAAAGAGTTTTCCCCATGCAAATAATTGTGTCATCGTATGCATGATATTTATCTTTATTCTTGTTCATGTTTATGCAACTGTTAAAGATTTGAAATTTTTTTTTGCATTATTCTCTCTCAAGGTTAGTGTAGGAAGTTATTCTACTACCTTAGCTTCCTTACATAACATGATGTCTCAATAACTTAAAATTTGTTGCTATAACAAGGTGTGAATACATGAGAATGGTTTTTTCTTTCTCACATTCTTCATATTCATGTATGTCATTCTTTCTAATCATCTATGTTCACAACCAAGTTTCGAAAACAACAACTGAACCTGTATGATCATAAATTTTTTATCAACATCTAAATATATTTAGAATAACAAATCTATATTATACTGACAACCTAAATGATGATGAAATGGTAATTCAAACTAGAAAATATTCTTAGAATAATAAATCTATATTATTCTAAAAAACTATCTAAATGATGATGAAATGGTAATGCAACCAAGTTCGAAAAACAACAACTGAACTTGTAGGATACATGAACCCATCATCATCTGTCATCAATTGTGTTAGATTTTTCTTTCCCCATACACATCATACCAACCAATTCTTTGATCCCTCTTCTTTCCCTTGTGATGCTATAACTGCATGGACATGTCTTGGTTGTACAAGATTTGAAAGATGGTCGTAGTTAAGTGAACTTTCCATTACATCTAACGAGGATTGTGCTATAGATAAAGGGGTTAGGTTCTGTAGAATCCATGTATCTACCCACTCACTTGACTCGAACTGGTCTCAATCACACTGAATACAATTTTGAAAAAAAAAATCCATTTCTTGTGTCCATATGGTCCATGCACCCGCATTTGAGCTTCAAAATGAATGCATCTTTGAAGAATCTCTAATTGTTTGACATTCCATTTTGTCTCCCACTATTCCCTCCTCAACCAACCAAAAGAACCTACACACTTATGAATCAAGTGTCCCTCCTCGTGATAGTACATAAGTACACCAATCAACAATAGAGCATGCATCACTAAATGTTGCATCACCTTTGATCTTCATTTTTTTCTTAACCAAAGCTCTCTTCACACATGCACCTGCACCATCATGCTCAACTTTTCCATGCCCATCTTCGAAAAAACTCCAAATATGGGGTAGACCCCTATCTATATGCATCCTGCTCAACCAATAAAACATGTGAGCATTCTTGAATTGCCCTGTCCAATTATCTGACCAAATTAGATGTTGACCCATTGCAATTCCTTTTTCCTACAAGAACTCAAAAAAGCTTTCAAAACAATGTTTTACAAACTTAGATGAATGAGATCTATCATCACATGTAAAAATGGTACTCCCTGATTATCTTCTTGTCCTCTTCTATACTATCAGGGGCATGCCTATATGTTATGTGGACAAAAATGGGAATTTGAATAGAATTATAATATTGTGATTGAACTTCATTTTTTGGTTGCAATGTGTAATTTTCAGAAAAATCAACTATAGATACAATAGTTTCAATGGGGAAAAAGTCCTTACACATCCTGAATTGCCAATCCAACCACTGTGACCTGTGGCTATGCCTTGCATACTTATAGAAAATATTTTTCTTAAAATCTGAAATAAAATCAGCAATACTTACCTCTCTTTCAACCAATTCACATCTAGAACCCTCACCTCCACTCTTTAATGTGTATTTCACTATCTCAAACCTTTTGTTCTCAACAATATTGTTACTAAAATCATGATCATTGCCCTCATGAAAACATGTTACAAACTTAGATAGACCACCACATTGAAAACATGTTGCATTTAAACAATCATTTCTATAAAATGCAACCATCACCTCTAATGTATAAAAATGAATCTAATAACTCCCTAGCTGACTTGGGAATTTGCACTGCATGACACTGCTGCAACATTTCATCAATATGCATAGTAGAATGAATATGGCATAACAATTCATGATACATTGAAAACTCAACATGGTATTTACAGTAACATATATTACGAACATTAATAGGTACACAATAAAATGGCTTGCAATACTCAAAATCCCTTTCTGATATTTACAAATTTGGATGTTGTTGACAAAATTGTTTGGCTACATTCCAAAAAATGTTTAGGATGTGGTTTATGATCTTTATTACCAATTCATAACTTTAAAACATCATTCAGTGATACTCTAGAGTGAGAATTCCAAAATTATTCAATTTGCATCTTTACATTATCGGGTAGCTTTAAATATCAACATGTGGAAGCCTCCCACTAAAAGCCCATGTATCATTTTGAAGAGGAATATTGAGTCTTCCTCTTCTTGAGAGTGCTTTATTCAATGTTTTACAATTTAAGTTAAAATCAATACAAGTTTGTGTCATTAAAAAAGCCTTTCTCAAATGATTGCTTACTAATGAGGTTTTGATCAATCTTCAAGCAACCCTTTTATCTTTTTCCTTACTAGTCTTTCTGATAGAGGTTATAGCATTAAAAAGATTTTTTACAATAAGACTATTTTTTTCCAAATTTTTTGTGAGACAAATCTTCAATTTTTTTAATAATGGTTTTATTTTGTAAATCTTAAGTAATTGCACAAAAATTTGACACTATTAGATTAATGTCTTATCAAAAAAGAATTCATTGAACATTTTGGTAGCCCACAAATGAACTGTTCATTGTGACCTTTTTCCTTCAAGATTATCAATTATGTTCTTATGAGAGAGGGGGACCACCCGCTGCAAGACCCCGGGTCATGAAAGGTCAAGAGCGGAAAGGCTACCCTAACCCACCTCAGTTTAAAGGGAAGTTAGGATGACGAGGATGAGTATGATGAGGATCATGAACCCTTCAATCACTCTACAATCCGAATGTAGGAAGGGGACTAGGTGAGTCGGCCCTTTAGAATCAAACCTATGTCTTAGGCAGCTCTTTGTCTTAGGACGGAAGCGCAGTTCCAGGACGACAGTGCGACGCACTGGCGTCTCATAGGTGCACTGACGTTTGTATGGCTAGAGAATCGAAAAGACAAGATTCTGACTCGGAAAGGAAGACTGTTAGCCTAGCCTAGGAATATTTAAAACAACATAATGAGATTAAGATAAATGAAATACAAGTATGAATGTGATAAAGGAAGCGTATTACCACTAACGTGACGAAGACGATCTCGTAGAATACTTTCCTCGCCATCTTGCTCCAAGCTCTCTTTATCTGCACACATGGAAGGGAGAAGTTGTTGGGGCTGTATAGGGCCCTGCCTCAGTTAGACTCACGTCTTGGTGTTTCCACCTCCATGGATAGCCAAGTTTGGAATAGTATAGGGAAATGATAAAGGAAGGAACTACAAGCTACATATGCAAGAAACACTACAAAACAGTAAATGCTTACTCAATGAAAAGAAAAAGGAGAGAAGAGAGGAGCTTTACTGCCTCCATCCAAAGCACTCAAGGCTTGTGGAGGAGCGAATGAGAGGGAATCAAGCCTCTATTGCCGCAGTATATGTCTTATACTCGCCCTATTGGAGTGACAGATTGTTGAGTTGCTATAATGGAGTGAAGGATGTTGCTACAAATCTTGGAATGAATGCAAAATGGTGGAGAAAAAGCTCAAGTGATCTTGCAAACTTCTCTCAAACCTCTACCTCTTTCTGCTTGAAAAAATCTGATGGAAGAGTGAAGAATATGAAGAGATGGATGAGAAATGGCCATATTTGGGTCGGCTAGCCGAAGAGGGGCATTACTCTTTGACTTCCAATCGAAAATGTAATGCCTCTACAGTCTTAGTCGCAAGAATCTGCCAGGGATGTAAGTGCATCGCGTGAACGTCTACGTGTCGCACGGGCATCCCCAATAGAAATGCCCCCACCGACACACACAAAAAGGTGCCAAGTGGATTTAAGCAGCGAGCTTAAGTGGAATTAAGCCTCCACATTTGATTTTCTAAAGTGTTAAGGGTCAAAATGAGATTTGCATTAGCGGTGCAAATTCATGTTGCTAAATTTTTCCCCCACTTTAGTGAGCACAAATACTGATGAGTGTTTCGGTAAAGTAGAGTAGAAAGAAAGTAGTTGAGTAAGAAGTGTATACCTGAACCAATGAGGAAGCAGAGCACAGTTTGGCAAGCCCAGAAGTGTAGGAAATGACTTCATAGTTCTACAGAACTGCAAAGTTGAAGTATGAAAATACCTTACAGGCTCACGATTCTGCAAGGGCGGTATCCTTCAAGAACTCTCACATGAAGGAGACCAGGAAATTGCCTTACAGACCCGCAGACCTGCAAGGAAGGTGTCCCCCAAGAACTCTCACATGAAGGAAACCAAGAAAGCGCCTTATAGACCCCAAACCTGCAAGGAAGGTATGCTCCAAGAACTCTCACATGAAGGAAACCAAGAAAGTGCCTTACAGACCCGTAGACCTGCAAGGAAGGTATCCCCCAAGAAATCTCACATGAGGGAGACCCAGTGAAGGTATCCCTCGGACTAGATGTTAAGAAATCATTTGAAACTTTGCGAAGGGCTCCCTTGGGAACCCAACGTGAAGAAGAGAGGTTCACTTAAGGGACACACTGTTCCAAATTTAACGTCTTCCTTCTCGAATCGATTCATCACCAAGGAATATTTTGAAAGATGTTCACTTCATTAAGGAATTTGAAAGGAAGGAGGTGCACTCATACGAGGGGAAGACTAAGACCATTCCCGCTTCGGAGGAGGATTTCCAAGTCCTTTCTTTATGAACCCGTGTTGAAGGAAACACGTTCCATTGGGGTTCTAAGTTGAGAATGCAATTCTACCAAGGAAGTGTGTGAAGGGTCTTCGAGAAAGGATTCGTTTGGCAACGAATGCGTTTTCTAAAAACCAAGTAATGTAAAAGATGCATTGTCACACATGAAGGGGACAACTTAAGCAAAGAAGAGAAAAAGATAAAGTGAAAATTTAAGAAAATAGATCACACATAGAGGTCATAGGGGGATCTAGTCATGCAGGGTTAGATATGCCTTTATTTATATATTAGGTAACTGCGGTAAGAGGTGAATGATCATCAATCCCCAACCAGATCAGGAAGAATGTATGAAAGATAAAGTAAAATAAAAATTGGGTCAACATGGAAGGAGGCCTAAATGCTCCCGACGCTTTGCATCGTCCCCAATTTACCGAAAGTCAATCACAAACATGGAAGAGTGATGACACATATAGAGGAATTTTTACAACACACACACCACACCTGTATCCAAACACCAACAGGGGTGACATGGGTCATCCAGACACATATAATATGATCACAGGGGAACACATGTCACAACACACAAATATCTAATCTAAAGATCAAGAAGAGGGTCTCCCCTAACATTGGTTGACCAAGAGGTCGTCAGCTTCCCATCCTAGATCATCGTAGGAAGGAAGACGATCCTGTAACAGTGTAATATTAAGGGGAGGAGCTTTCGATCCTCCCGCAACAAGGGCTAAGGTAGAGCGACCTGTAAGGTCTTTGTCGCTTAGCTCTTGTGGGTCCAAGGTTAGCTACCTAGCGAAGATTGTTGATAGAGCCAAAACTTCATCCAGCGAGTTAAACCTGGACTTGATAAGAGTGCCATGTTTTACCTCAGCGGATGGAGGAGTCTACACCCGAGGTTCACTACTAAGCTCACTGAGGAACTCAAGAGTAGTGACAAACTCGAGGAGGCTGGAGTTGGTTCCGTAACTAGGACAAAACAAGTCAATTTGGGGTCACCTTTCAGAGAAGGTGGGATCTTCTTACGTCCTCCATTACTTGAGGAACCACATTCTATCTTCTTCATCAGAGGAGGTGAACTCCCCATAGATGAAGCGAGAATCAAGGGAGAAGAGGAAAGAACCGCGGTAGACACAATTGAGATGTTCAACATGTCCACGAGCTTTGGGAAAGGTAGGATATCTAGAACGAAAGTCAACAAGGGTAGCTCCATAGAAGGAGCAATGAACACTTGCACCCTTTCAGGTGCAGGTACACTCACAGCGGGAGTCGAAAGAGGTATGGAACTAGGTCGAACAGGGACAGAAGGAGGGAGAGAGGAAGACACTATAGAAGGTGTAGTCTTCTCCTCTTTCTTCTGTAAGGAGGCTTTCTCAGCAAGGAGATCCTTTCGTCGGCGCTTACGCTCACACGCAAGGTGGTTTCTATGGCTCTTCACACCGGAAGCCAAAACTTGTGAGGGAACAAAAGGATCCTGATTAGCCATGGGAGTGTCCTTCATGGAGGTCTCCAGCGGAAGGGAAATCTCCTGAATGGGAGCAAGAGGAACAGGTTCGAAAATGGTGGGAGGAGTTACCTCTACCACCTTAGAGGTGGGCCCTTTTCTATTCGGGAGAAAAGTAATAGGTCGAGGGGAAAACTCTCTACGTGAGCCTTTATTTCTATCGAATAAATAATACTAGGGCCCTGGAGACTCATTAGGGAGGTCTGATATCCTAATCTTGGGATTTCTCCAAGGAGGCATCATTGGACTCAAAGGATAGAGTCCAGGCTTGTTCATCCAGTACTCTTCCCAAGAGGGAGGAGCGGATGAGTCAGCTTGAGAGGGAGAGAGCTTCTCCTTTCCCTTTCAGGAGGAGGAGGCAATTGAATACTCAGCTATAGGAAGGGTCAAATTTAGTTGTCCCTTACCTCTAGTCCTGTACTTCACATAGTTCTTGTAAAGTAGGTTTGTTCTTTGCGGGAGTGGATCGACAAGAGTAGGCCAGAAGTGATCTAACGAATATCCTCCATGGGACACCACAGGCTGATATCCAGTGTCATGTACCACATACATGACACCTTCATGGGAAAAATTAAGACACTTATGAACCATGGAGGCGATCCCATTCATGGAAGCTAGCCAAGGTATTCCTAGCTTCACTCTAAATAGGTTCGACTCAAGAATAACATTGAAAATCGTGTCTATGCTTCTGGGTCCAACCATGATGGATAACGTTATCGATCCATAAGGTTTAAGAGAAATTCCATCACGTGTACAGATGTCAGATTTTGTTCTTTCATATTCTTCCCTTTGTAGGGAATTCAAGATTAATGTCTCCTCCGTTATGACATTCACTCTACTCGCAGGGTCGACTAGGAACCCTATCACAATATTGCCATTGAGGCGAGTGAGAATATATAACAAAGAGGGTTTGTTGTTTTCTGGAATGTCTTGCGAGGTAAATGTAAAATCAAGCCGATCACAAGAGGAGGAGAGGGAGTAACAGTAACTACGTTAACATACGCCTCTGGGTAAGAAGTAGAATTAGTGGGATCAATAATCGTGTTGGTAGAATGTGATAGAAACGAATCTATGTATATTTAAAAAACATTGTTCGCTTTCACCACTAATTTTTTTGTATTGCATTTACTCCCATCAAGCTGGATAATACCATCCTCAAAGCGGTCCTATATCTCATGACACAGGCACATGCAGCGTTCAGTATCGTGTTCATTAACTTGATGGTATTTACAATACATGTTCTCTTCATACCAGCTAGGGTATGGTTCTCTAATCGGTTTAGGAGTAGGCAAGGTAAGTATGTTATCCTTCACCAACTTCTGCAAGATGGAAGAATAAGATTGTTATAGCTTCATAAACTTTCGGTCGCGTCTGAGGCCGTTGTTGTCCATAGCGGCTACTATATTTGCGACGAATTTTCCTCTTCCCGAGATCGACACGATAGATCTTCCCTCTGAATGGGAGCGCGAGTAGGAACCCTTGAACTGAACCACTGTCTGCTAGTATTCTCATAGAGTTGCACATAGATGTGCGAAAGAAGGGTACTTTATAAGGGCAAAATTCTCTTGCCAATGTCTCTGTAAATTCCTTATGAAGACCTTTTGCACATGTGAGTCAAGTAACGGATATAAGATTTGTGAGAAGAGCACTTGGTATCGCGCTATGAATTTTGTAACCTTTTCATTGTCCCCTTGTTTGCATCAAACAAGGTCTGAGAAGGTCATTTTCAGTTTGATATTGGCTTGGAACTGTCACAAGAACTGGTTCACAAGTTGATCGAATGTGAAGATGGAATTATTGGGCAAAGAACAATACCGATCTAGTGTTGTATCTTTGAGAGATCAGGGAAACAATTTATCCATTAATGCATCATGATGCAATAAATATGTGCATAGGGCGTTAAAGGTGACACATGTGTTTGCATGTCTCCTTTACCACAGTATTTCTCAAATTTGGAAACCCCATCTCCAATGGGAATGGAGTGTTTATAATTGCAACCGACAACGGGTTGTGCCGAGAGAAAGGTTGAAAGATAGGTTGGGTTGAGGCTTGGGATAGGTTTGCTAGCTAATTCTGCATCCTCCCCATATTCTAAAGAAGAATATTTAGGATAGGTTCATTAGAATCAAGAGGACCACTGAAACCACTACCAGAACCACTGTCAAAACAACCACCAATGCCACCGCCATCGGTGTGACTTTTGTTGGAGCCACTGCCAGAGCTGAAGCCACCACCATGACTTACGTCGCCACCTCCTCCACCAATGCCACCTCCACTTCAAAAGTTTATGTCGCCAAAGCCTCTACCCATCATTCTGCCAAATCCTCCACCACTGGAGGCGATAGAGGGGGTAAAGCGGAAACCCAAAGGGTTTCTATTTACTTTGACAACGTCTAAGCTTTCAAAAGTAGAAGGTATATTGATCGAGGGGACTATTTCAATCATGTACAAAGATATAGGAGGCATTGACATCTCTAGCTGCCTCTCACATTCTTCAAAGAGGCCACCTCATATCGAGCGACCAAAGCTAGAGGGGGCACATGTTTTGGCCAAACCGGCGAGACTAGCTAAGAGTTATACACATGTCTGGTCCTTTTCCACCATGTATCTTATTTCATCGATCACCTTAGCAACCCTAGCCAACTTCAGGTTGCTGTCCATGGATGAGGAGGTCGATGACGCAAGAGGAGTAGGGACGTGATCAATTTAATCAAGAAATCTAGATTCACCTCGCGCTATGTGCTCCTATGTGGAAAAACCAACTGCGGATCTAGAGAAAAGGCTAGTAGTGAAGTTAGAGGAGACCTTCATCTTTTCCATTAGAAGGTGTCATAAAATTCTTCTAACAATATGCCCAGAGGTCATAGATTGGGTCGTGAAGCTCATAAGCTTTCACAACACACTAGCGTACAACGACCAAGAGGTATATGAGAAAAAGTTCAAGATGTCGACAAATGGATAGACGTTGGTTCACGTCAAGTTCACCAAAAATGTGAGAGAGGGGGACCACCCGCTACAAGACCCCAAGTCACAAAAGGTTAAGAGTGGAAAGGTTGCCCTAACCCACCTCAGTTTAAAGGGAATTTGGGATGACAAGGATGAGAATGATGAGGATTATGAACCCTTCGATCACTCTACAATCCGAATGTAGGAAGGGGTCCAAGTGAGTTGGCCCTTTAGAATCACCCAAGAACTCTCACATGAGGGAGACCGAGTGAAGGTATCCCCCGGAATAGACGTTAAGAAATCATTTGAAACTTTGCGAAGGGGTCCCTTGGGAACACATTGTGAAGAAGAGCGGTTCACTCAAGGGACACATTGTACTAAAGTTAACGTCTTCCTTCTCGAATCGATTCGTCACCAAGGAATATTTTGAAATATGTTCACTTCATCAAGGAATTCAAAAGGAAGGAGGTGCACTCATACGAGGGGAAGACTAAGACCGTTCCTACTGAGGAGGAGGATTTCCAAGTCCTTTCTTTATGAACCTGTGTTGAAGGAAACACATTCCATTGGGGTTCTAAATTGAGAATGCAATTCTACCAAGGAAGTGTGTGAAGGGTCTTCGAGAAAGGATTTGTTTGGCAACAAATGTGTTTTCTAAAAACCAAGTAATGTAAGAGATGCATTGTCACACATGAAGGGGAAAAATTAAGCAAAGAAGAGAGAAATATAAAGTGAAAAGTTAAGAAAACAGATCACACATAGAGGTCACAGGGGGATCTGGTCATGCGGGGTCAGACATGCCTTTATTTATATATTAGGTAACTGCGGTAAGAGGCGAATGATCATCAATCCCCAACCAAATCAAGAAGAATGTATGAAAGATAAAGTAAAATAAAAATTGGGTCAACATGGAAGAAGGCCTAAATGTTTCCGACACTTTGCATCGTGCCCAATTTACTGAAAGTGAATCACAAACATGGAGGAATGATGACACATATAGAGGAAGTTTTACAACACACACACACCACCTGTATCCAAGCACAGCCGCACGAATCTTCTAGGGACGTAAGCGCGTTGTGCAAATGTCTACGCACTGCACGGGTGTCCCCAACAGAAACACCCCCATCGACACGCAAAACAGGTGCCAAGTGGATGAAAGTAGCGGGCTTAAGTGGAATTAAGCTTCCAACTTTGATTTTCTAAAGTGTTAAGGGTCAAAATGAGATTTGTGTTAGGGGTGCAAATTCATGTTGATATAGTTCTCATCTATTTTAACCAACCATTTAGGGGTTCTCTTGTAATTAGGTGTTACATTAGGCTCATTTTCAATATTTTCAATGTTATCAACATTTTCATTTTCAAGTACAATGTTATTAACATTTTGATTCTTAGTATTTTTAATATTTTCAATAACAATTTCATTTTCAACAACATTTTCATTGTCAATAACAATTTCATTTTCAACATTTTCAATAACATTTTCATTCTCAATGTCATTCACATTTTCATTTTCAATTTCAATATGATGTTCAATATTTTAAATTTATATTTCATCTTCACTTGGATTAACATTTAACGTTGAGAAAGAAGCTTCAATTTGAATATTTTTCATATCGTGCCTTCTTTTCCTATGAATTTCTCTATCTTTTGCTCTATATGCTTCAATTTCATTTGTTGTAAGTTTCCTTTTACCTTTTCTCTTACGGTGACTGCTTCTTCCTATTGCACAAACAAAAAACACACACAAATGACTGGAATTTTAGAAAAAGTGTAAGAGAATCTTTCAAAATCTGAATTTTATCTTATGCACACTGAAAGCATGAGAATTTCGCGACAGAAAGAATGTAGGGACTGTTGAAATAATCAAAATGGTCCCATTTTTTTTTATATAACTTACAAAATGAATATTCGTTTCAAAACAAATATTTATCACCTTTAATGTTATAAATTACAATATGTCATAATATATATATTTATTATATATTAATTTATTATATATATTTATATATTATATACTATATAATAATATAGTATATATATTAATATTTATTATATATCAATATTAATTGATTTATATAATATATTAATATTTATTATATATCAATATTATATTGATTTATCTAATAAATTAATATATATTACTGCTCGTGCAAGTGTATAACAAATAACAAACAAAATGAATATCCATTTTTTTGAGTTTTAAGAATTATTATTTGTTATGATATATGATATATAGATTTATTATATATTAATATATATTATACTAATATATAAATATATATTATACTAATATATAAATATATATTATACTAATATATAAATATATATTATATTAATATATAATATATAATATATATTATCTCACTCTCCTCTCTCCCTCTCTCCCACTCTCCCACTCTCCCTATCTCTCTCTCTCTCCCCCATTCTCTCTCCCCCTCTCTCTCCCTCTCTCCCACTCTCCCTCCCTCCCTCCCTCCCACTTGTTGAATTGCACAAGACAATTGAGAGGGGGGTGAATCAGTTGTATCTAATCACAATCACCACAAATCTTAAACAATTCCACATTCACTTTAATCTATTATTAGGTATAAGCATGAAATTCAAATAACAAAAAGAAAATACTAGAGACACCATATTTATGTAGAAAACCCTATAAGGGAAAAACCATGGTGAGGATTAACTCACAATATAAGAGTAATAGCAAAACTAGATACAAAGGCTCACTGCCAAAGGGCTCACTGTCCAGATGGGAGGCTCACTGCCTACAGATACAAAAACATATAAATAATAATGTTACATAGAGAACATTATCTCAATGCAACAAAAAATCCACCACAACAACTTCTACACATTCACAACCTTGATCAAAGAATTACAGACACCATCGGCTCACTACCTTCAGAAGTCTAACAGATTGAAGTTCTCGTTGCCTCATATCACTTTCGCACAATCTTTTGCATCTACTTTTCTTCTCACACTTGTGGCTTACAAACCTTAACATCTTACCTTGTATTCATACCATCTTCAATCTTAGAAACTTTCTCCAAGGTCGGCTACACACTCTTTATTTTACAATTTCAAATTAGGTTGGAGACTCAACATTCTCGTGGTGGATAAGAATGAGAGTGGACCAAATTAATACTTAACAAGGACCCAAAACATCTTGGATCAATCACATGCTTCCTTAATTGATACTTATCCTTCATATAATGTGTAAACACCAGGTCGACCAAACCTAATGAAAACACCAATGAACATTAAATTACGCATGTTTTCAAGAAGAGGATAACATATGGACCACATAACACACTTCACCATACACTAGAACACCTCTTAGATTCCTTTAGAATCATCTGCAACAACTTTCATACAAAGAATACTTTCCATCAGTCCAACTAGATTGTACAGACACACATAGTAACTCTGGAATGAGTCTTCTGGAGCACGAAACTATGAACACTTTTTCCAAAACACATATAACACCATTATTAACCTTCTTCAAGATTTACAAGATCTAAAACAAACCTAAAGAGGACTGCAGAGCAAAAATATTTCTCCCAGTTCACAAATTGGTGAACACAAATTTCACTCTCCATCAAACCAGAAGCTATAATCCAAGATATATTACCCAAGGATGCCCATAAACAACATTACAGATCTGCACAAGCATAGTATCAACATAAAAGAAATGCAGAGCACATTCAGAACACACACAACTTTGTCTTCACTATTCATTAATTTTCTCAAAAGCACTTGATAACTTATCATATTAGTACACTTGCAACACCATAAAGATAGCTCCATGTACTCACAAAATCTCTACAGTATCTCAACTATACATGTACCACCTGCAATCACTTGATTCCTTTCACTACAACAACTTGTACTATGTTGACATCAATGACAAAATTAATGACAACACCACCATATTCATTCATACTTGCAATAATCTCCCCCTTTGTCATTGATGGAAACACATGATGTGAAAAACCATCAAAGACAGCATACACACTTTTCCTCTTTTTTTCAAATTAGATAGCCTACACAACATTCCTACACTCTCTCCTCACAAGATTTTCTCTCTCCCTTTCAACTTTTTTAAATATAGATAGGTTTTTTCACATGAATCTCTCTCCCCCTTTAACATCAATGGCAAAGAAAAGTTTTTACATGATTCTTCAGCCATTTAAAATTTTGATCACTCCCCGTTAGGAGTGCACTCATGACAACACACATATCATACAATAACAATGATACTCTCTACTCCCCCTGAGGAGTAGACCCCAATAATCAGTCTAGATAGATGATGAATTTGTAGATCCACTAGACTGATGCTCCTCTATGTGCACCTAGTTCAAAGAAGGAGGGGCAGTAACCCCCAATTTCTCCCTGAGATACTCAAAAGTATCATTAGGAAGAGCCTTACTAAATATATTTGCAATCTGATCCTTTGTTGGTACATATTCAAGCCTGACTTCATTCTCCAATACCTTCTCCCTTAATAAATGACATCTGATAGATATATGATTTGTCCTTGAATGCATTACCAGATTCTTTGAAATATTTATTGCACTTGTATTATCATAGAATATAGGGATAGGCTCATCACACATCATACCTATATCCTTGTTATTTGATGAAATTGCACCCTATTGAACCTGATGTTCAACACCTCAGTGTAACATGGAAAGACCTCTAAAGTTGTGGGTCACTTGTATGCTGAGGTCAACCTCTGGAGAATGTTGGCTTCCTATTGGTATCACCTACTCTTACTAAATTTATAAGGAAAAGGGAGACGAATTGCTTTGAATTGAAAACTGGTAAAAATACTATTCCTATGGTGATACACCTAACTTTTAAGTGAATATGAGAACCAGAGAAACTAAACACTTGATTCTGACTGGTAGTGAAAAACACTTGCACAACCTATTGCATAATGGATTTTGCATTAATATTTCACTAAGAGGACATAATACATAAACTTGTAAATGAAAATGAATTTACAATTAGAATCAACCTGCAAGAACAAGCTTTTTGCAGTAAAATGTACAAATTAAGAGACATAGTTATAAGGAAAAGGATAATTTCACTAATAACCTGATCAATCTTATTGACATACACAAGATCTGCAAGAATATGAGGGCAAAAAACCCATTACTAGCTATCTCCAAGGTATAAACTGTATCCCATATTTTCAAGAGTTACAAAAATTTGCTAGTCTAAGAAAGGACTGTAAAAGTCACTATCTTCTGAAAAGCATAATGAGAACTAAGTACAATAAAATCACTAAAGTGACTATAAGCATAATCCCTCCAAAACAAATCCTCAAAAAGAGGTTCTAGAAACTCCATAACTCAAATGCAACAAAAAGACCTAAAATCTAGCAATTAGATCTCACCCAAAAGGAATCCAAAGTGTTGAAAAAGTCAAATTTGACTTTTTCCAACATGATGACAAGTCAAGAATGCTCCTAGATGCTCTCAAACTCATAACTGAATCAAAACAACCACCTATATCCTCTCCTCATGTTCTCAAACTGCATCAACTGCCCCTATATGCCCTCCAAATAATAACTTCCTCACAATTGAAGAAGTCTTCATCAAGACCATTCGTACCATATTTGCATCTAAAATAGATACATGACTTAAATGGTTTATAGAGACATCATGAAGGTCATGTATTTACATAGTTGTTTTAATGCAAAAATTACAAGTCAAAAGGTCAAAACGACCATACATGCTTCAAGAAAGACATAAGTGACAAGGACTTAGTCTCATATACTTTACAATTACAAGTTACATTTTTAAACCTAGAGAAAAATCTAAATACCACGAAGGTATTAGATAATGGAAAATAAAGTTCTAAAATGTGATAAAAATCACATATCCCACTTGGGCTAGGGTAAAAGAAACCCTAAAACAAAAAGACAAAGGCAAAAAAATGCTAGGTCATACCATTCGATTGTTGAGAAGATAGCCATTGACACCAAAGATTTTGAGAACTCCGCTACATGCTTTCTCTGTGGATTTTGATGGTGAAAACTAAAGCAAATAGTGGCATCCAGTCATTTTCTATGCACCAAGAGGCATACATAAACTCAGGTAAGCCTTCTGTTGCAGAACCTGCACCATTTTAATCCAATACTTGTAAAATAAAATATTGTTTTGAGCTCACACTATACATGCAATGGTAATTGAGAACCCTGAGGCCCTCAAACTCTTCATTCTCCAAAAACCTCTGTAATAATACATGAAAATTCTGAAACTGATCTGCTACATAACCATAAAAGAAATCATGCTCTAGTCCAAACAACACCATTCGCTTAAACATTTTGTACTGCCAATGGAGGGCCTCCTAGGATAAACAAGTTTGACCAGCATAAACAGTCTCTAGACCTTGATCCAATCTTGTTCTCATGCCCTATGATTCATCCGTGGTCTGAAATTTGTTGCTAAGACTTCTTTTTTTTAATATTTGGGTGACCCTTTAGGGTTTAGAAAATTACGGGCTTCCTGGTCGATCTAAAGAAACCCCAATGTGTTTATATGTTGATAATTCAACTTATCAAAATGGTACATCCTATTTGTATATATCTCGTAGAAATCTTAAATTGATTCCTCCTCTTTGGGTTCTGATGTTATGTATGCTGGTGAATAGACCTTGCTTGGATTTGCCCCCATGGATTCTTCACTCTCACTGTCCCAAATAGTGGAATCAAATAAATCAAATTCACCTTCATCTGGTATGACAGAGAGATTGGAGCCCTTGAGTCTCTTGATTTCTGACTTCAACTTTTGTATGAAGAAGTCATGATCTTCATTATCATAGTCTTCTTCATATTCATAAAAAACTGATGCATTCCCATCTCCTATAGCCTCATATTTTTCCTCCTAGGCATCTCTACACAATTGTACATCTACATGCTTATATTCATTTAGTTCGCCATTCTGAGATGCTTCAGGGCTACGCATTCTCTTGCAGTCGAAGCATCACTCTTTTGATACTAGATTATAATATGAATGAGATTTCATGAAGGGGGCGATAATTGAAAAAATAACTATCTCAACCAAATATTCAATGCCATTGCTCAGTATGGGCTTAATTCAAGGGCTACATTTCCATTTTGTTCATCTTTTCTTTTTCTGAGTAGTTTCTCTACCTCATCCATTGTGGTTGGTTGTTGACTGCATATCATTGTTATATGTTGTGAGGAAAAAACAACCTAAGAAAAAAGCTTCCATTCCTCTGAGAGAGTTCATCAAGAACAAGTGCTAAGCCATAATGCATATTATATTTATCAAAAAGTTCTCCACTCTTAATGTTTTGACTATTAGCCCTTGATCCCTGAACCATCTCCAACTTGACAACCTTTTTCCCTTGTAGCAATTGCTTTGAAAATGGTCTAAGAGAAAGATATGCATTTGTAGAATATGTTGTATGTTGGAACTCTTCTTTTTTTAATAAGCTCTCCATACACCTGGGTTGTCTTTGACATAGATGACTATCCCAAATTCCACCATCAATGAGTAAATGAATAACACTATTCATTCAACAAAAGTGATTTCTTGAGGGATCCTTCCATTGCCTGTGCTTCATGCTTGACCATCTGGAACAAAACCATAAAAAGGTATACTTGATTGAAATTTCCCTCAGTCATAATACTCTGTGATGAAGAGTCAGTGATTTCTAAAAATGTAAGGTTATTATGCACATGACTTCTTCTTTTTTGATAATTGATGGCAACAACATATCATTGTCTCTGATTTTTCTATTATCTTTTATGATCCCTCATGAAGTGAATACTTTCCATTTATGAAAGAGAGAGAAATCAACTCACTATCATAGGTGAGAGATATTTACTTAAGGAAAAATACATGATGATTTATACTCTCACCCCTTGAATGAACAAAGGGAAACAACATGCTGGGCTCAACCCTCGTGGGAGCCACATTTTACCCCACGTGATGTAATTTCAAAAATATCACTTGTTTCTGCACATAAAACAATCAAGTTAGAAATAAAAATCCCTACCCTAAGTGTGTATGATGTTCTTCTATTTTTTATTTTTATGGACACTTAAGATAGGCATTATGCTTGATGCACATATGAATTAACATATGTATGTACGGGTAGATGTGCATGTTCAGAATGCAACCTTCCATTACTTAGAACTTAATGTTCTAACTCATTTCTTTACCTAATGCAAGTAACCAGACACCAGGCACCTAGGGGCCAAGGAGCTATAGGAAGCAAGGCAAGGAAATTAGGAGCAGATTCATTTGCAGTACTAGTCATTCAGGCAATGACTGGTTACCCTCTTTACATGTTCATTTTATTTTCAACATTTACTCATTCATATATATTTTAATTCTTATTTGTATCAAATGAATAAGTCAGTCTCACGACTTGTTGTGTGAGACACATGTATTTGATTACATTCAATAAAGATTACTTTTTCAAAAAGATTGTAAAATCTTTTATGTTTCATTCACTTGTATGAATGTAATAATTTTGTATTCGTGTAATCTTGTAAAGTTGTTTCATTTGTATAACTAAATGTAGCATAGAAGGTTTAATAAAATGTACCATTCATTTTGTAACATAGATGGCTCTTCCTGATTGAGCCTGTAGGTGAAAATCTGGTAACAATCCTTCAGTATTTGCTTCATCCAAAGCTGCTATGTACAACAAGATGTTGTTGCAATATACTCAGGCTCTGCAGTGGATAAAGAAACTGAATCATGTTTCTTGCTTAGCCATGAAACCAACTTGCATCCAAGAAAGAATGCACCACCAATTTTACTCTTCCATTCATATCCACAACCAGCCCAATCTGCATCAGTGTAAGCTTTTAAAGTAAAATCAGTATTCTTAGGATACCAAAAACCATAATCTGGAGTCCCTTTTAGATATATGAATATCATTTTCACAACTGTAACATGTATTTCTTTTGGTTCTTCTTGAGATTTGGCAACCAAGCATACTACATGCATGATATCCAATCTAGTAGAACTAACATATAGCAGTCCACCAATCATAGATCTATAATTTCTCTAGTCAACTTTAGGAGATTCATCATCCTTACTTAATTTGCATACATTTACCATAGGAGTACAAACCGGTTTGGAGTCATCCATTCCAAACTTCTTCAGTAATTCTTTAACATACTTTGATTGTGAAATGAATATGCCCTTATGAGTTTGATTCGCTTGAAGTCCAAGAAAGAAATTCAACTCACCAATCATGGGCATTTCAAACTCTTTTTGCATCTCATCTGCATATTTCTTGCACATACCCTCATTTCCTTCAAAGATAATATCAACAACATACACCACTACTATCAAGATATTATTTCCTTCAACCTTGAAATAAATATTACTATCTGTGGAGCCTTTCTTGAACCTTTGTTGAGTCAAATACCTATCCAACCCTACAAACCATATTTAGTTGATCTGATAACTGAAATACTTTTTTTTGTTCCATGTAGACCTCTTCTTCCAATTCTCCATTTAGGAATGCAGACTTAACATCCATCTGGTATACCTTGAAATCTTTGTGAGCAGAAAATTCCAAAAACATCTGAATGGCCTCTATTCTTGCCACCGGAGTAAATGTCTCCTCAAATTCTATTCCTTCAACCTATGAATAACCTTTGCACACAAAACTTGCTTTGTTTCTTACTACTTCACCATCCTCATAAAGCTTATTCTTGAATACCCATTTTGTACCTATCACATTCTTGTTTACCGGTCTATGAATCAATTCCCATGTTTGATTTTTCTCTATCTGTTGTAATTCCTCTTTCATGGTTCTAACCCAATTTTCATCTTTGCATGCTTCACACACTGTTTTAGGTTCTATCTTGGAAAGTAGACACAAATTACCTCAGTTGCTACCACTTTGCTTCTTGTTGTTACACCCTTGCCTTTGTCTCCAATTATCTGTTCTTCCAGATGATTTTTCTATACCTATTTTGGAGTCTAAGGAGTAGGTTCCAAAGTCTCTTCTTCTTCAATTTTTTCTTCTTCTTCCTTATCCTTCTCTTGCTCTTGTCTGTAAACAGGTTCATCTAGTTCATTTTCACTTGCTTCAACTAGACAGTGCATATTTTCATCAACTTTCATATTTGCACTTTCAACAATCTTTCTCAGTATTTTATTGAAGCGTATATATGCTTTTCTTTTGGTTATATATCCAAGAAAAATACCTTCATCACATCTTGCATCAAAATTTCCTAGATTATCATAATATCTTTTAATATAGCATTTGCTTCCAAAGACCTTAAAGTGCTTAACAGTAGGAATTTTACCATACCACAGTTCATAAGGAGTCTTTGTGTTGTTTCCTTTGATTTGAACTCTATTAAGAATATAGACAATAGTGTGAATTGCTTCTCTCTAGTATACCTCAGGAACATTTGCCTCACTCATCATAGTCCTTGCTGCTTCTTGAACTGTCTGGTTCTTCCTCTCAACAACTCCATTATGTTGAGGAGTTCTAAGAGCAAAAAGATCCCTCTTTATTCCATGATCTTCACAAAACATATTAAACTCATTGGAGGTGAATTTTCCACCTCTGTCAGACCTTAAACATTTGATTTTCATATTCACTTTATTTTCTACCATAGCCTTGAACACTTTGAATCTATCTAGAGCTTGAGCTTTCTCCCTAAGAAAAGTAACCCATGTCATTCTAGAGTAATCATCAATGAAAAGAATAAAATACCTATCACCATTAAGACTTCTTATTCTTGTAGGACCACAAAGGTCTATATGAATCAATTTCAGCATTCTGGTAGATGATTATTATTTTCCTTTAAAGCTGCAACTTGTTTATTTTCCCAACTAACAACTTTTGCAAATAGCATAGGTAGGCTTTGTGATTTTGGCAGATCCATAACAAATTCTCTTGAACTAATCATGATTAGGTTGTAAAAATTAACATGTCCCATCCTCTGGTGTCATAGCCAACTTTCATTAACTTGAGACATAAAACACCGACCATCAACACCCTTAAGTTGATAAATGTTTCCAAATTGTCTTCTTCCTACAACTACCACAGCTCTGGACTCTTTTCTGATCTCACAAGTATTATCCTGAAAACAAGCTTAAATCCTTTGCTACACATTTTTCCAACACTCAAGAGGTTATTCCTTAAGCCCTTAACATAATAGACATCATCAGTATTGTGTTTTCCATCAAAACTAATTGTTCCCTTTCCAACAATCTTTGCACCAGAATTATCTCCAAACATGACTATTCCTCCATCATACTTTTAAAGTTTAGTAAACTTACTTTTGTCTCTAGTCATGTGATTTGAACAACCACTATCAATTACCCAGTAGTCTTTGTCTTGTCTAGCACGAAAGGCAGAAACCAAAGTGTTTTCCATCTCTTCCTTACTATTTTCTGGACCACGTTCCCTTGCACATTTTCCATGGTTAGTAGACACCAATTATCTCTCTAAGGCTAGAAACATGCATTCATCTTTATCATCCTCAATATCAGATTCATCATTGGGAATTCTAGCATCTTCTCTAACATAATACAATTTCTTGAACTTTTTGTCTTTATTATCTTTTCCCTTCTTGTGTATGGCTCTATTTGGACATCTTGAAGCATAGTGACCAATATTTCCACAACTGAAACATTTAAAGGGTAAAATAACTTTGTACTTACTGGTACCTTTCTTTAACTTCCTTGTAAAATTTGCTTCCAACTCCTTTGAACCTTCACTACTCGAATCATCTTCTGACTTTGTTGCTTTGAAGGTTGTTTTTGTTTTCTCCATTTCTTTTCCAAACTTCCTCAATTCAAATGCAGTAAAAGTAACAAATAGTTGCTCTCTAGTGAATTTCTTTGGATCATACACTTCCTTAATGGCTAAGACTTTGTCACTATAATTCTCTAATAGGGTCATCAAAATCTTTTCCATTACATCTTCATCTGTCATAAGTACCACCTTGATTTTTAACTTCATTTACTACAATATCAACCCTTTGAAAGTATCTTGCAATGTCCTCACCTTCTTCCATTTTCAAGCTCTCATATCTGTGCTTAACTGTTAATTTCTTTGATAATTTGACTCTATCATTTCCTTCATAAATATCTTTCAAATTTTCCTAGACTTCATAAGCAGTGCCTAATGAAATAACTTTTATCAGCTCGGTCTTAGATAAAGCACTGTTGATTGCATACTTTGCTCTTTCATTTTTTTCATAGGTAGCGATCTCATATGTGGAAGAAGGACCACTTGCTGGCTCAACATATTTTATCTCAACATCTTTCCAAGTCTTGTAACCAAGAGAGATCGGGTAACCTCTCATCTGCACTTTCTATACATTGTAGTTAGATCCATCAAACATAGGAATTGTCATTTTTTGTGTCATCGAATCTACCTCAAGCAATTAAATTCTTCTACGAGGAACCAAAGCTTTGATACCAATTTTTGAATTGCACAAGACAATTGAGAGGGGGGTAAATCATTTGTATCTAATCAAAATCACCACAAATCTTAAACAATTCCATATTCACTTTAATTTGTTATTAGGTATAAGCATAAAATGCAAATAATAGAAAGCAAATACCAAAGACACCAGATTTACATGGAAAGCCCTATAAGGGAAAAATCATGGTGAGGATTAACTCACAATATAAGAGTAATAGAAAAATTGGATAGAAAGGCTCTCTACCAAAGGGCTCACTACCTAAGACAGGACTCACTATCCATATGGGAGGCTCACTACCTACATATACAAAAACATATAAAGAAGAATGTTACACATAGAATAATATCTCAATGCAACAAAAAATCCACTACAACAACTTCCATGCATTCATAGCCTTGATCAAAGAATTGCAGACACCATCAGCTCAATACTTTTAGGAGTCTAACACATTGAAGTTCTCACTGCCTCAGATCACTTTTGCACAATATTTCACATCTACTTCACTTTTTGAACACTCGTGGCTTACAAACCCTAACATCTTGCCTTGTATTTATACCATCTTCAATCTTAGAAACTTTCTCCAAGGTTGGCTACACACTCTTTATTTTACAATTTCAAATTAGGTCAGTGACTCAACATTCTCGTGGTGGATAAGAATGAGAGTGGACCAAATTAATACTTAACCAAGACCCAAAACATCTTGGATAAATCACACGCTTTCTTAATTGATAATTATCCTTCGTATAATGTGTAAACACCGGGTTAGACAAACCTAATGAAAACACCAATGAACATTGAAGTATATGCATTTGCGACAAGAGGATAACATGTGGAACAAATAACACACTTCAACATACACTGTAACACCTCTTAGATGCCTTTAGAATCATCTGCAACAATTACAACAACTTTCACACAAAGAATACTTTCCATAAGTCCAACCGAACTATACAGAGTCACATAGTAACTCTGGAATGAGTCTTCTAGAGCACCAAACTACAAACACTTTTTCTAGAACATAGATAACACCATTATTAACCTTCTTCCAGATCCACAAGATCTGAAAGAAACCAAAAGAGGACTGCAAAGCAGAAACATTTCTCCCAATCCACAAAAAAACAACTCTGCTAGACTAGTTCATAAATCGGTGAGCATAAATTTCAATCTCCATCAAACTAGAAGCTATAATCCAAGAAATATCACCCAAGGATGCCCATAAACAACACTACAAATTCGCACAATCATAGTATCAACACAGAAGAAATGCAGATCACATTACCGAAGCACATTCAAAACACACACAATTTTGTCTTCACTTCATTAATTTTCTCAAAAGCACTTGATAACTTATCATATCAACACACTTGTAACACCACAAAGATAGCTCCATATACTCACAATAGCTCTACAGTATCTCAACTATACATGTATCATCTGTAATCACTCAATTACTTTCACTGTAACAATTTGTACTATGTTGACATCAATGACAACATTAATGGCATACCACCATATTCGTTCATACTTGCAACACCTCTCTCTCTCTCTCTCATTTCCCTCTCTCTATCTCTTCCACTCTGCCTCCCTCTCTCTCTCACTCTCTCCCTCTCTCTATCCCTCTCTCCCTCTCCCCCTCTCTCCCCCTCTCTCTCTCCCACTCCCCCTCTCTCTCTCCCACTCCCCCTCCCTCTCCCTCTCTCCCTCTCTCCCACTCTCCCACTCTCCCTCTCTCTCTCTCCCTCACTCCCTCTCTTTATTATATAATGATTAAATATACATATTAAAGATTTGAGAGGGAGATGGAGACTTCAAAGGGGGACTATGTATTAAATATATTATATAATATATAATATATTTAATATACACTATATAATATATAGTATCTGTGAAATATATTATTATATATTTATATATAGTTAATTTATTATATAATGAATGGATATTTGTTTCATTGAGGATTGTATAACCCGAACCCTACCTCATTTTCATGATGCTACGAGTCGAGCAACAACCTCCATCGTGAGCAACGAGTTCCAGGTATGTGTTTTTTGCATTTTTTTTAATCTATTGCTAATTAGTGATTAATTTATGTTTTTTTCAATTCTTTTTAGTTTTGTTGAATTTTTTCATTTCTATCTAAACTAACAAAAAGAATTGAAACTCTAGTTAGTGGAAAACAAAAATTTGAACCTTAATTACTGGAAAAAAAAAACACAAAATTGAACCTAGCATACTAAACAAACATAGAATTGAACCTTCATTACCCCCTTTCTACATTTATTTAAACAATTTTACATTCTTGTCTATTTTTCCTTCTTCTTTATCACTTATTCTCATGTTTCTTAAATTATTGCTTTGTTACTTATTCTTAAGTTAGTATTTCTTTGCTAAACAATTTGTTTTTAAAATTTTTAATTGTTTTGACTCTCCTCAATGTTAGAAACCAAGATCAGACATGCAAACCAAAACGCCTTCCACAAAAGAGAAAATCAGAAAAAGGCAAGAGCTTTGCATGAAGATGTGCAAAATATTATTATTCAGGAATTAAGAAATTACATGAGATGAATTGCTTTATAAAAGCAATGTATGCATAACCCTAATCTTATCTTGAGCAACAAGATAACTCAACAAGATAAGGATGACAATAATTAACCTAGGAATTAAAATATTACCTAAGTAAAGTTATGCAAGTGTAATTAAATATTAATTACACTAACACCCCCCATAAGTGCAACTTAGGGAGACTAAAAAAGCATGCACCTAAAACTAAGATGAATGCAAGAAATCATTAATGGGTCTCGACAACAAGTCCTAATCAGGTACCCATGTACAATGCAATGAAAGAGTAAGAGAAAGAGGAGAAAACCCAGTGGGACAAACCCCCCCTCAATGAGACGACATGCTACAAAGAAGCACTGGAAGAACACTGGAACCAAAATCTGGCAAGCAAGAAAGGATAATTTTGTTTACTACTGAAACCTGATGAGAGTCACTGATTAACTCAAGGAATCATGAAAAATCAACAGCAAACTCGATGCCACGGAACACTCGAAAACTCAAAACGGGAACAACCCTGGAATCTATGAAGCAACAATCGATTATTGAATGATGTATTACTGAAAATGAAGTGCAAAGATTCAAGTTTCACCCTTCCAACTGCCAAAATATCTAAGTAATCTCCAAACAACCCATCGGGCCAAATATGGACTAAGTGATCAACCTAAGATAGATACAAAAAAGTGTATGAATATCAATGTAGAGCTCCTCAATACCTTTCCAACACCGCAAAGATAGCAAAAATTGGAGATGGTGCAAAAATTTATGAGCTCAGAAGCGATAAATAAACATATGAATTCAAACATAAATAAATTTAGCTAAACAAAAAAATACTGAAAAATAAACTTTACCATAGGATAGTTCTCGAAACTAGCTTTCCAGCGATATCTCGTTTGCCCAATTTCAATACTGTATGCCCAAGTTATGCCTAAAAAAAAAAAACTGCTCCTTGAAGGCAAATCAGGGCTAGGAGGGGGCAAAGAGGGGCTGTACTGCCAATGACGTCAGCATTTCACGAGAAAAAATTTGACGGCCATTTGGCTGTCGCCGTAAAAAATCAGCCCCCCTGCTGAATTTTTTTTTTTGAGTCGCCAAAGATTCTGCATGCAGAGAATATGCCGACAGAATATTTCGTCGGCTACCTGGGAGGTTGATGCCACCGGCAAGGGAAAAAGCTGTCGGGGTCGAAAGGGCTGCTAGTGAAGACTGTACCTACCAGACGATGGATTTCGTCAGTTAGTAGAACTGCCAGAGGGTTGTGAGAGGCGAGCGGCGCTAGAGGTGGGGCTCTGATAGAACTAGGGTTGATATTGAGAAAACACAATCTTAATGCTCTGAGTCCTTGTCTTGAGAACTCCTAAGGTGTTAGTTCATTCACCCTACAACCTATAGGTCCTCTACTATTGAGGCACCCCTGGTTCACTTACCAACCCTGCTATCATTACAAATTTGCTGCTACCAAGCAATTCTTGGTGCTCCTTCTCACATTCTCCATCTAGCCCTTAATGCTCTTAAAGACTAGCTGATCTCCAAATGTTTACAAATCCTATTGCAGGGGTGTGAAAAGCTTCCATGGCTTCCAAAATCATTTGACTAAAGATCCTAATCAACCTCCATTCACAAACTCTCCATCTCTTTCAAGAAAATGCTTTTCTTGGTTTTGAAAGGCTAGTAGCCTTAAGCCACAATTAGGTCTTTGAAACAGAGTCAAAATGCAATTTTGATCTAAACCCACCACAAGGACCTATCCTATTTGCTTAGGGAATGTCTTGCACATGCTAGACCTTCAAGATTTCTAGGTTTTCAGCACTATACAGGCCGTACTCTATCCAAATGCAAAAGGAGCCAAGAACCCTAGGGTGTCAAAACTGTTCAAAACTAGTTTAGGACTGGTGAAAAGTTCATGAAAACGGACTGTTACGGGCTCTTCCTTGTCACCATGCAAAGCCAAGACACTCCCCTAAATCCTCAAAAAAGAATCTTTTAAAAATCTTCACTCCCCTGCAAATTATTCACGTTGTCCTCAAGCTTTTCCTAGCCGGGTTCTCACTGTCTCGCCTAGGAAAAGTCATTTAGCATGCTTTTTTTTGGAACTCTATTGACTCCTACTGCTAACCTATGTACACTAAAGGAGCTTAGCCATGTTCCCAATGTCCCCATGCTTCTTGGTACGGTGGGAGTGCAGGCTAAAGCTCCTTCTTTATTCCATTTATTAGTCCAAACAGCAAATAAGATAAAATACAGAATTTACAGGAAATAAAGAAAGCAATGTAACAACTATTCAAATGGTGCAAAAAGAACTTCCAGAGGCTTAATACATACTAAAGGAATCCACAAAATGCCTCATTTAATCCATGCAAGCTGCTGCTACAGAAAATAGGGTTTTCCACACCAAAATTGTTGTTTTTCTTTGTTTCCTCTTGAAACTGCCAACATAAAAACTTCTAACCTCTTCCCAGGTCGAGAAAGAGTCTTTTTCATGCCTCCAAAACCATTAGGTTTCATTAGGTTTCACGTTTTTAACCAAGAATGGCAAAACAACACGCGGTTTGAAAACACAGTGTGTTTTCAAACTTTTTACAAAAACATAGGAAATGGCCACCAAAACATTTCCTAATTTATTCAAATTTTTACCTAAGCTCCAAAAGGTCCTCATACACATTATTAAAGGTTTTTGAGACCTTTCCAAAACATCAAAAAGAAATTTAAAATAAAAACCTTCTAGATAAGGTTGTAACTAAGCACTTAGGCAGGTGCTCCTGCACCATTCTCCCCCTCTCAGCATAAAGATCAAGGAGTTGGAGGTTTCAACAGTGATAGATCAATTCCTTGCTTCTTGAAATCTACTTCTTCAACCCAGGTAGCCTCAGACTCAGGTTTGCCCTTCCACTTGACAAGGTGTTCCATATATGCCTTATGTCTTGTTGCTTTCTTCACCCTGGACTCCAAGACCTTCTCTGCCTGAGCTTTCTCTTGACTTGGAAGGGGTATATTAGTGATATCTTGAAATATTTCCTGATTATTCTGAACTTCATCATTGACTATCCCTTTGTACCTGATCAAATCAACAATGTTGAAGACTGGAGATATGCTCAAATCCGATGGAAGTTCCACCTTGTATGCATTATGTCCATACTTAGCTATCACCTTGCATGGTCCTACCCGCTTCATTTGCAACTTGGTGGACATCCCCTTCTGCAATCTGGATTTGTTGAGGTGAACCATCACATAATCACCCACTTGAAATTGCACATCTCTTCTTGTCTCATCAACTTTATCTTTCAGCTTTTGTGTTGCTGCTGTGATTGTCTTCCTAACCTGCTCATGAATCTCCTTCATGGTTTAAGTGAAGTCTTCTGCATGTCCACTCCTATTCTCCATTGTTCTAAGGTCTCTGAGTTCACAAATTCCTCTTGGATGCATCCCATACACAACTTCAAATGGGCTTTTCCCTGTAGTTCTGTTCACACTATCATTGTATGCATATTCAGCTTGGGAAATCACCATATCCTAGGTTTGTCCATATTCCTTTGTCAAGCACCTCAATAGGTTACCTAACACTCTGTTAACCACCTCGGTTCGACCATCGGTCTGAGGATGGTATGCTGATCCAAATGACAAATTAGTTCCCAATCTGCTCCATAGTGTTTTCCAAAAATGACTCATGAACTTCACATCCCTGTCAGAAACAATACTCAATGGCAATCCATGGATTCTCACAACTTCCCTGAAGAATAGATGGGCAATATAACTTGCATCATGTGTAGTCTTGCAAGGAATAAAGTGACTCATCTTGCTAAATCTGTCCACAACTACAAAAACACTGTCAAAACCAGTTTTAGTCTTGGGAAGACCCACCACAAAATCCATACTCACACACTCCCATGGTCTGTTAGGAATAGGCAAGGGCTGATATAACCCAACATTGCTAGCTCCCCCTTTGGCTTTCATACAAACAACACACTGTTCTACATACTTCCTAACATCTCTTGCCAACCTAGGCTAGTAATAAAATCTTTGTACCAGCTCTAAAGTTTTATTGGTTCCAAAGTGTCCACTAAGACTCCCATTGTGTTTCTCTTGGATCAAATTTTCCCTCATTGATCCTCTTGGGACACATAACAAATTGCCCTTGAATAACAATCCATTTTGCAATGTATACTCAGCATACTGACTATGAAAATGATTTGCAAAATCTGAACATACCTTGTAGGCTTCTGAGAAATCTTCATCCTCACCATAGAGTTCTTTAAAACTTTCCAATCCAATGCTTTTCAGCTGTATCTCTTGGACTATCAACATTCTCCTGCTTAATGCATCTGCTACTTTGTTTTGCTGTCCCTTCTTGTGCTTAATGGTAAATGTAAAGGCTTGGATGTACTCCATCCATTTCAAATGTCTATTGCTTAACTTCTCTTGGGTGTTGATGTAACTGAGTGCCTGGTTATCTGTGAAGATTACAAACTCTTTGGGCAATAAATAGTGCCTCCACTTCCTAAGGGACTACACTAAAGCATAAAGTTCCAGATCATAGGTGGAGTATTTTTGCTTGGCTTCATTGAGTTTTTCACTAAAGAAGGCTACAGGCCTACCTTCTTGACTAAGGACTCCTCCTACTGCTACTCCACTTGCATCACACTCAACTGTAAACAATTTATCAAAACTAGGCAATAACAGGATAGGTTGTGTTGCCACTTCTTTTTTCAGCTTTTCAAATCCTTTATCAGCCTCTAGTGTCCACTTAAACTTTGTTTTTTGACCACCCTTGATTGTATCTAACACTGGTGCACATATACCACTAAAATTCCTTATAAACTTCCTATAAAACTGAGCCAAACCATGAAAACTTCTTACCTTAGTTGCTGTGGTTGGTGTAGGCCAGTTTAGGATGGCTTCTACCTTACTTGGATCCATCTTCAACGTTCCTTGGGATACCACAAAGCCTAGATACACAAGTTCCTGTTTGAAGAACTCACACTTTTCAAGGTTGATTGCCAATTGTTCTTCTTGCAACCTTTTGAGTACCATCTCTACATGCTTCAAATGTTCTTATGCTGTCTTACTGAAAATCAGTATGTCATCCAAGTAAACTACCACAAAAATCCCTGTGAAATCCTTAAGCACCTCATTCATTAGTCTCATGAACGTGCTAGGGGCATTTGAAAGGCCAAATGGCATCACTTTCCACTCGTACAAACCATCATTCATCTTAAAAGTTGTCTTCCATTCATCACCTTCTTTAATTCTGATTTGGTGATACCCGCTCTTAAGATCTAGCTTAGTGTAAAATTTTGCACCTCCAAGGTAATCCATTAAATCTTCAATTCTAGGTATTGGGAATCTATATATAATGGTGATCCTATTAATTGCTCTAGAATCAGTACAAAGTCTCCATTTACCTCCTTTTTTAGTTGCCAAAACAACTGGGACTGCACATGGGCTGATGCTCTTTTGAATTAGGCCTTGATTCAACAATTCTTCCACTTGTCTTGCCACCTCTTGGTTCTGCTCTGGGGTCAGTTTGTATGCTGCTTTGTTAGGCAATGAGGCTCCAGGTATGAAGTCAATTTGATGACTTATTGCTCTCTTGGGTGGTAGAGTTGATGGTGTTCCATCACTCACTATGCTCTTGTATTTGTCAAGCAAATTTTGGACTGCTGCTGGTAACACTGTCCTTTTAGCCTTTTCCTCTTCTTTGGGCTGCATCATAATCAGATACCCTTCATTCCCTTGGTGTAGATCCTTGATGAATTCCTTGCCACTGCTCAACATAATGTTTGGAACCTTGGACTGCCCTTCATCATCCTCAATCAACGATTGCAGCTTGAAAGTTTTCCCATCCTTCTTGAATTCTATGGTATTCTCCTTTCCATGATATACAACACCTCTATCATATTTCCATGGCCTGCCAAGAAGAAGATGGCATGCATCCATGGGCAGTACATCACAAATCAGCTTGTCTTTGTAGCCTCCAATCGAGAATTCCACTGTAACCTGCTCATTCACTAAGACACTCTACCCTTTGTTCAACCATGTGACTTTGTAGGGATTGGCATGAGGTACCTTCTACAATTTTAAATTATTTACTGCCTCCTCAGAGATTATATTGTCTGTAGAACCAAAATCTACAATAACCTTGCATACCTTTCCCAATATCTTGCACCTTGCTCTAAACAAAGCTCTCCTTTGCTTGGGTTCTTCCTTGACCGGTTGTCTGATCAACACTTTATTAAACATCATATTTTCACCTACTTCTGATTCTATATGGTTGATCTTAGGTGATTTGACACTCATGGTGTCCTCTTGTGCATAAGCTACTCTTTTCTCGTTACTAGATGAAGCTTTCTCCGGGCACCTATAAGCTGGATGGCCTAGCTGATTACAGTGATAACACTTCATGGTGGCAAAGTAGGAGTTACTTCTGCCTACTCCTCTACCTCTGTTTGAACCCCCTTGAGGTCCTCTTCCTCTATTAAATCCTCCTCTTGATGAGGTTTCACCTCCATGCTCAGTAAGCTTTGATTCACCTTGGCTTCTTTGGTCACCACCTCTTCCTTGGTAACCTCCACGCTGTCCTCTTTGATCTCTGCCTCTGCCTCTACCCTTAGAGGACTGATCATGCTTTCTTTTATTCCTCTCTTCAATCTTTATAGCCAGCTGATAACATTGATGGACTGTCTTGGGACTTAGTAAGGCCATTTCTTCTTGGATATTCCACTTCAAACCATTGAGATACCTGGCCACTTTGAGACTCTCATCCTCTGTCACATTAGACCTCATGCAAAGCTTTTGGAACTCTTCTGTATAAGTATTCACATCTAGTTCTTTCTGCCTTAGGCTTTGTCTCTTCTTGTGTAGTTGAATTTCATAGTCATCAGGCATGTAGGCTTCTCTCACTTTTGCAACCATACCTTTCCAAGTAGAGATGGGTTTCTTTCCTTCCTTCTCCCTCTCTGTTTGGATGAATTTCCACCAGGTTAAAGCTGATCCTCTCAGTCTAGATTTAGCCACCTTTACCTTCTGTGCCTCTGTGACACCATCACATTCGAAATGGTTCTCCATACCTTCTATCCAATCCATAACTAGTTCGGCTTCCATCTTTCCACTAAACATTGGGATTCCTTCAAGTGCTTTCCCACTCAAAGCTTTCAATGCCTTCAAGAAAGGCTCCTCTTGTAGAACAAGGTCAGGTTCAGGGATCTTGTCCTCCTCTGCAACCTCTTCTTGCTTAGGTACCCTTTTGTTGTCCTCATCATCTTTGTTCAGGACATTGCTTAATGTCTCCTCCAATTGTGCCAATCTTTCCCTTAATCTCCTATTGTCTTCTTCTTGGTCTTCAACCTTCTTTGCCAACTCTGCATTTTTCACCATGATTGTGGAACCACTTGATTCCAAATCTGACATACAAGTTCACTCCCAAATCTTTCACTGCTCTGATACCAATCTGATAGAACTAGGGTTGATATTGAGAAAACACAATCTCAATGCTCTGAGTCCTTGTCTTGAGAACTCCTAAGGTGTTAGTTCATTCACCCTACAACCTATAGGTCCTCTACTATTGAGGCACCCCTGGTTCACTTACCAACCCTGCTATCATTACAAATTTGCTGCTACCAAGCAATTCTTGGTGCTCCTTCTCACATTCTCCATCTAGCCCTTAATGCTCTTAAAGACTAGCTGATCTCCAAATGTTTACAAATCTTGTTGCAGGGGTGTGAAAAGCTTCCATGGCTTCCAAAATCATTTGACTAAAGATCCTGATCAACCTCCATTCACAAACTCTCCATCTCTTTCAAGAAAATGCTTTTCTTGGTTTTGAAAGGCTAGTAGCCTTAAGCCACAATTAGGTCTTTGAAACAGAGTCAAAATGCAATTTTGATCTAAACCCACCACAAGGACCTATCCTCTTTGCTTAGGGAATGTCTTGCACATGCTAGACCTTCAAGATTTCTAGGTTTTCAGCACTATACAGGCCGTACTCTATCCAAATGCAAAAGGAGCCAAGAACCCTAGGGTGTCAAAACTGTTCAGAACCAGTTTAGGACTGGTGAAAAGTTCTTCATGAAAACGGACTATTACGGGCTCTTCCTTGTCACCATGTAGAGCCAAGACACTCCCCTAAATCCTCAAAAAAGAATCTTTTAAAAATCTTCACTCCCCTGCAAATTATTCATGCTGTCCTCAAGCTTTTCCTAGCCGGGTTCTCACTGTCTCGCCTAGGAAAAGTCATTTAGCATGCTTTTTTTTGGAACTCTATTGACTCCTACTGCTAACCTATGTACACTAAAGGAGCTTAGCCACGTTCCCAATGTCCCCACGCTTCTTGGTACGGTGGGAGTGTAGGCTAAAGCTCCTTCTTTATTCCATTTATTAGTCCAAACAACAAATAAGATAAAATACAGAATTTACAGGAAATAAAGAAAGCGATGTAACAACTATTCAAATGGTGTAAAAATAACTTCCAGAGGCTTAATACATACTAAAGGAATCCACAAAATGCCTCATTTAATCCATGCAAGCTGCTGCTACAGAAAATAGGGTTTTCCACGCCAAAATTGTTGTTTTTCTTTGTTTCCTCTTGAAACTGCCAACATAAAAACTTCTAACCTCTTCCCAGGTCGAGAAAGAGTCTTTTTCATGCCTCCAAAACCATTAGGTTTCATTAGGTTTCACGTTTTTAA
Organism: Sequoiadendron giganteum; assembly: GCA_007115665.2. Taxonomy (NCBI): domain Eukaryota; kingdom Viridiplantae; phylum Streptophyta; class Pinopsida; order Cupressales; family Cupressaceae; genus Sequoiadendron; species Sequoiadendron giganteum. The sequence goes on along the minus strand of CM021101.1, from coordinate 52,382,254 downwards.
CCAAGAATGGCAAAACAACACACGGTTTGAAAACACAGTGTGTTTTCGAACTTTTTACAAAAACATAGGAAATGGCCACCAAAACATTTCCTAATTTATTCAAATTTTTACCTAAGCTCCAAAAGGTCCTCATACAAATTATTAAAGGTGTTTGAGACCTTTCCAAAACATCAAAAAGAAATTTAAAACAAAAACCTTCTAGATAAGGTTGTAACTAAGCACTTAGGCAGGTGCTCCTGCACCAGGCTCGCAAGCCTGCAGGTACCACCTCTATGATTACACCTGCAAAATTAAAAAACCTCCGCCCCCTCCAAAAAAATGCCCCTTTTTTTTTCTTTTTGCTTTTAAGTCTTTTTTTTTTTAAAAAGCTATTTTTAAAAAAAAAAAGTTGCATGTAGAAAAAAATTGAAAAAACCTGAATAATTTTTTTTTGGATTGTGTGCACACAGCCGTACGGACCGTACAAGCAATTTTCTTTTGCCTTAGAGATCAACTTCTCTGAAATCGATGAAACGAAAGGCAATCTTAGGGTTTTGGGGCGTTGTGAATGCAATGGTAGTGTCTGTTTTGCTCCAGGATGCACTAAAAAAAAGCTCAAGGTCAAATCCCTCAAGGAACCCCGAACGAGCTCTGTAATCGAATTTCTCCAAAAACTTGAGAAGAGGTTGCATATCAAGGCTCTGATACCATGTTAAAAACCAAGATTAGACATGCACACCAAAAGGCCTTCCACAAAAGAGGAAATCGAAAAAAGGCAAGAGCTTTGCATGAAGATGTGCAAAATATTATTATTTAGGAATTAAGAAATTACATGAGATGAATTTCTTTATAAAAGCAATGTATGCATAACCCTAATCTTATCTTGAGCAAGAAGATAGCTCAACAAGATAAGGATGACAATAATTAACCTAGGAATTAAAATATTACCTAAATAAAGTTATGCAAGTGTAATTAAATATTAATTACAACTAACACTCAACTCTCAAAATAGAAAGGATCCTTGTTGGAAGTGCTCTAAATTTCTAATACTTAGTGAATCTAAATCCATTGTTAGTACTAGCTAAATAAAACTTGTCCCTGCAGCCATAGGGAAATGGGTGATGTTAATGGGTAATAATCGATGAGATATGTAGGAGGCTATCATATTGTATGATAGCCTCTTGCATAGCCCATCGATTATTACTCATTAACTTTGCCCATTTCCCTATGACTATAGGGACAAGTTTTGTTTAACCATTACTAACTATGTATATAGATTTGTTGGAGTACAATACCATTGAGAGGGGGGATTAATCAGTGGTATACTAGTTCCAGATGACTCTGATATAATCTTTCAAAACTTTGAAACCCAACTATCATGAGAACAAGCATACTCAGAATCAAGAACTTTGGTAATCATTATTAACTCAAAACATCAACTCAAACCTTTAACAAGACTAACATGAATATCAAGGCAACTTATATTGACATGAGATAGAGCATCATATATGAACATCATGAAATTTTTGCTAAATTAAGATAGGCATTATGACAACTAAAGCTGACAGATCAACCATAATGAAGATGAGCAGAGAACACAATTTCAAAACAATAATACATGATGGATTTGTGTTTATGCAGATCAAATAAACTTGGTACAAATTTAAAACTAGATGACACATGATAAACAAATGAACATTGGGATCAAGTACATCAATGATAATAACAACCCATAACACAAATAATGTCTTGAGTGGAAAGCCCTCTTGGGGAACAAAAACCACTCGTAAAATTGCCTCACTAGCTCTATCTAAAAACTTCCAAGTTTACAATGTCTCACTGGCATGTGCCTCACTGGAAATATGTCTCACTAACATTAAATTTGCCTCACTGGAAATAAAGAATATGCCTCACTGGCAAGAGTGTATCTCACTGGCTAATGCAATCTACCTCATACCAACATAGTTCTGATACAAATATAGAGTATCATCTCTATTTCACTTTCATAGCTTCTCTTGATCTCACATCACTTGATATTCAGAAGCATAAGTCCAAATACAATATACTTTTATGTATATGTCTGGTATACATAGTAGTATATACTATTACTACAAAAGGATATACAATCTTTCTCAGATAAACATTTCATGAAAAAAAACTGATAACAATGCCCTTTTACATCACTGAGAAAAACGACTCTTAGCAGAGTATGAATCAATAATCAAAATGATGTTTCTTTCTCATCAACATTTTTGAATGTCTACAATATCATATATATAATGTTCATTATCTTTGAACTGAAAACAAACTTTCAACTCCATAACTATTTTGCAATACCAGAATGGTAATCATACCGTAGTTTTGTTCACCATGTCCAAACCAGAGTTTATCATGATGCTCTGTGGTATATATACCACAGGGCTAGTAAAAGGAACTTTAACACAACTAACAATATAATCCATAATAGAATGCATGTTAACCTAGACTAGGGTTACTGTATTTTTAAATTGCCTATAACAGTTTTTATTTAGAGTGACGACTGTCATTATAGAGAGTTTGAATGCCTATGAAAACAACTATTGAAAGCCCTTGAAATCAGTTATAAAACTACCATGAATAGTGTTAACCATATCCACATATGAGTCAAAGAAGTTTCTTTCAAACTATTAAAATTTTATGAAACTCTAACCCATAATACCAATGCTCCAAAAACTTTAATTTGCTTTAACAACATTTAGATCAAATTAATCACAAATATTTGAATTAATAAAGACACTATTTAAATTATCAAGTCAAAAAAAAATGGATATCACTTAAAAGCATTCAAACACAAGATTACCATCACTAAGATATGCCCTTGAAACCGTTTCTACTGTCGTCTAGTAGTTTCCTGAAGGTCATATTTATGCAAATCCTTAATCATTTCATAGTGTTTCCAATATTATCATCATGCCTCAAACCCCGAGTCTGTTGCCTTATTTACTAATGTCAAACTTTGCAATATATTTGATGTTTTTTTTGTTTCCTACATTATACATCCTTACCTAACTATTCTAACGTGCCCTAGCTCGAGAGAGCTCTTTCAAATAAAATGAAATAAGCTTAGGAACCCATATGTCTATCAAATATTATGACCCCGAAATGTGATTAATTTCCTCTTTTATTTTCAAAGCCTTAGGGAATGTTAATATCTAAGGCCTTAAACATTGTGTTCAAGTTCATTATGATAAAATTTTCATTAGGCATCAAGAAGACTTTCTCTAAGGATCATTCAATACTATTATTAAACAAACATGCTATGACATTCCTCTCATCTTCTCAATATAAAAGACTTGATTGATATGAAAAAACTTTCTCAAGAACTTGTCATGTTGTGTAATTTAATCACATTACTAGGACAAGTAATATGATGTGCATTTGATCACACAAGTTTTTCACCTTAGGAAATCTGAATTAGGAACTCTAATTGATATACCACACACAATTTGAAGAAGAGTAATGTTGCAAGATCACCTTACTATCTTATTGCCTTTGACATTAATGCCAACATGCCTCAGGTGACAACAAACTCCCCCTTTGGCATTGATGTCAAAACCTAATAATATAAAACATTAAAGCCAAATGTCAACTGAAAATAATATACCTAAACTAGAAATGTCTTTGTGATGAGCACACAATCTGCCCCGTCAAAAGTCACAAAGACTGTTAGACCGAACTTTGAATCTTCAAGACCAAAATCAAATCACTCACTGTCAAACCACTACACATTTCTCCCCTTTTGAAAACAATTCCAAAGGAGAGACAATCAGAAGTGATACAAAAATGAAAGTATGGTGCATAAAATTACAATGTATTGTCATGCACCATAGATCCACCATAGAAAACCATAATGCCAACACTACCAACAGGGGTAAAAATAAGCATGAAAATCTCCCACTAACTCTATGAATAGGAGTAAATCACTGAAGAGAATTGTTCTTTCTCTCTGAGACAATTCAAAAACCATGGAGCAAATCATAATGTGAAACTACAGTTAACAAACTACCAAATGCAACAAGGCGCACCACTTGTTGGAGTATGGATGTATCCAAAGAATCAACACAATATAAACAAGATTACTATCAAGATGTATGTAGTGTGATAAAATCAAAGCAATTTCCAAAAAAATCATAGTGAAGATGCCAAGTACCAACTATTCCAACCAATTTGAATGTAAATGACATCAAATATAGTGAACCAAGATTTCAATAAGATTCAAGTGACCCAAGTGTAAAGCTTCAAATTTGTTGTCTTCATATAGCAGCACAAATATTGAAGTTTTACTATCCAAGTTCCAACGTCTAGTACAAATGTTAAATATATTTTCATTACTCTCCTCGTGAATTATCAAGGTGGAAACAATAATGAACCCATTATACTGACAAAAGTGTCAAAAACATCCTTGTAATACTTCATATTTAAAACTTGATACTTGAAACATATATACCTTATATGCAATCAAGTCATCAATGACTTATATATAAAGAATATAATAAGAAGTCAATGACTTATCAATGAAAGTTGATAAGACATTAATTTCTTATTTAGAAATAGGTATATATAAGTCATAAAAAATATAATGCGAATAAAATACATAGATTGTCAAGTAGCATGAATTTCAACAGAGTAGACTTGTAGAAAGGATATCACTCATATCAATCAACCTTATTAAGTGGAATGATCACTGAATTTATCTCATATTCCCATACTAATCAACTATAGTAATGAATAATAATGTTGTATACTCAAGTACCAGTACAAAATGAAGAAGATGTTGTCTACTTGTACCAATCATACTTGTTGACAAATGTAACACTAAAGCATACTACTATTTATACCATATCATCATTGTAACAAGGAGCCATATCAATAACATATAGCTGGAAATGAACAAGAAACAATACCATTGTCATCAAAGTGTAATTGTTGTTATTTTCCAATGAAATGTCATTATTAAACAGTGTACATACCAATAGTCATATCAATGAAAACAATAAACTAGCATCATATAAATACTGCACTGACAAGATGTCACTTGTACTCACTTGTACCAAGTATCAAAGATCACATGTATTGGACATAAACAACACTATAACCACTGTCATGTAAAGTGACAAAAACATTTGAAGTGATAAAGCACTATTATCACAATGATGTCAACATGAAAAAATGTCATCACAACCAAAAGATCCATGATATCACTGGAATGCTCCCTTTGTGTAAGTAGCTTGAATACACTGAATTTGAATGTAGCACCACAACAACCACTATCAACAGACCGATTCATGAAGATATTGCAAAAAGGAAGACATTAAAATCAAATGTTGTTTCATCATTCTGGTATACCTGCTATCACACTGGGCCACTACACTGCCCTATTACTATATTCTCAAAGACTGCATCGCAAACTCATAAACTGAATTAGCACATGAAAGAGTCAATCACGGATACAAAGGCATTGTTTGAGCATTTTCATAAGAATTGTGTGACCAAAGGTATCAACCACAAAACATTGTTCAAGTAGAATCACAAGTCAAAGCAACAGGAAGGAAAGAAGATCAAAAAGTACAATACTTGACTGCCCTTATTGAAAAGGCATCATCTTTTCATACTACTTTTTCTTGTAACATATCAAACACAATCAACTCACCATGACCATGCCCCTGCTTCATACTAACTGCCCAACCTTAAACACATTCAAGACAACAAAACACTATATCATACTAGTCATCCTCAAATACATGCAAAGGTCAGAGTATATCATTGCATCATCACATAGTACTACAAAACTCACAGTAGCCTTCATAAACCTTATAGAATACTCTTGAATTTTTAATAGATGTTGCATTTCAATCTCTTACTGTATGTTGTCACTATAGAGTACTAACAATGATATTTTTATGCAAAGTATACACTCGCATACAAATTTCATAATGTTGATGACAATAACGGGTTTCATATTCTTGACTATTAAAACTTTCTAGGATTTGCATGAGAATAAATGTCATGTCTACATTCTATGTTGCTTCATGAAAATAGTTTGACAGTGTCATAATCAAACATTCAACTGTCCTCTCTAAGGGGATAAATAGTAAAACACTGCATAGATTCACCTTACCTCATGCTCATATTTTAGGCACTTTGTCAAGTCTCTTGTGTGGTATGAACAAGATTACTTTTTCCTTCTTCTTGACATTGTTTTCTTCTCCACACTGACTTAGGTTTTTAATTTTCCTTGCTCAAGATATTCTCTTGATTTTTCTTGAACATGTATTGTCTTGATAGTTTCATCAACCTTCTTCTACACCACTCTACTTTGTGCCCAAACATATTGCATTTGTAACATACAAAATTTTAGTCTAGACCAAAAGAAGAATATTTTCTTCTAAACAATATGTCAGAACTTTTATTGACATTCTTTACATGATCATGTCTTTCATAGAACCAACAACTACTTGCTACATGACTAGCTTTGTGATAGTTATAACATATAATGTCATTGTTTTGATTTGACAACTTATAAGCACTTTTATCCTTATTCCATCCAAAATCATTCCTGATATAAATTTTGCAATCTCTAGAATGATTATGCCTGATAAGTGGAGGTCGTGAGTATTTATTGGTTCTTCTTCTTCCAACATCAACAACTTTCTCTTCTGATTTCTTCTTGTCTTCACTTTTTGAAGCAGCAACATGTTGTACTTGACTATTATTTTTATTATCATCTTGAGAAAATTCACTAGTTTATGTTTCCTTCTTCTCATTTGATCTTCTAAAGCAATCATATAGATCTATTTTCTACTTATGGGTTCTTCTAATTTTAGAGCATTGTTCTTTTTCATATCCCAAACCAAAATAGTTTTTGTGATTATTTTGACTAGTCGACATGTTATTCTAGCACATCAATACCTTTCTCAAACTTATGAATCTTGAAGCTTTCAAAATCTTTTCTCAAGGAAACTATTTCACCTTCAAGCTTTTGGCACTCACTTGTTTTAATTACCAATCCTGATTTAGTTACTTATACTATTCTCTTTCTTTCTTCAACCTCTATTTTCAAGGAGATGATCAACATGTTAGAATCTTCAAGTTTCCCAGCTAGTATCTACCTTTCCTTCAATACTTGATCTTTTAGCAAAGATATTTCTTCAATCTCAATTTTCAATAAACTGATTTCATATTCTAATCTCTTGCAATTGTCTTCCTTATTCATCTTGTATGCTTATTTTATATATGTCTTTAGGCTAATAATAAGTTTATTAGAATCTTCAAGATCTAAAAATACCTTGTTCTTGAAGTCTTTTTCATATAGAATTTGGTCTTCTAATCTTTGGTTCTCTTTCCCAAGTTTTTTAATCTCATCCAGGGCAGCATGGAATTCTCCCTCAAAATTAATTTCACACTCTTCTATATCCGATTCATTCATTTCCACCACAAATTCATCAAGTTATATATTATACATATTTTCTTCTACAGGCTGTGGATTCTCCTTAGGAATTTCTACTTTTGCAGGCTGTGATTTTTCCTTCTTATTCCTATTCCTCTTTCCCATGACAACCAATAGTCCACTGGGAATTCCCTAAGTAGACTCTAGACAAGGGTTTGGCTCTGATACCACTTGTTGGAGTAAAATCCTACTGAGAGGGGGGGTGAATTAGTGGTATACTAATTCCAAATTACTCTAATATAATATTTTAAAACTTTGAAACACAACTATCATGAGAACAAACATACTCAAAATCAAGAACTTTGGTAATCATTATTAACTCAAAACATCAACTCAAACCTTTAATAAGACTAACATGAATATCAAGGCAACTTCTATTGACATGAGATAGAGCATCATATATGAACACCATGGGGGGTTGAATCGGTGGTATACTAATTCCATATGACTCTAATATAATCTTTCAAAACTTTGAAACACAACTATCATGAGAATAGGCATACTCAAAATCAAGAACTTTGGTAATCATTATTAACTCAAAACATCAACTCAAACCTTTAACAAGACTAACATGAATATCAAGGCAACTTCTATTGACATGAGATAGAGCATCATATATGAACATCATGACATTTTCTCTGAATTAAGATAGGCATTATGACAACTAAAGTTGACAGATCAACCATAATCAAGATGAGCAGAGAATACTATTTGAAAAAAATAATACATGATGGATATGTGTTCATGTAGGTCAAATAAACTTGGGACAACTTTAAAACTAGATGACACGTGATAAACAAATAAACATAAGGATCAAGCACATCAGTGATAATAACAACCCATAACACAAATAATATCCTGAGTGGAAAACCCTCTTGGGGAATAAAAACCACTCATCAAATTGCCTCACTAGCTTTATCTAAAAATTTCCAAGTTTACAATGCCTCACTGGCAATATGTCTCACTGATATTAAATGTTCCTCACTAGAAATAAATAATATTCCTTGGTGGAAAGAGTGTGCCTCACTGGCTAATGCAATCTGCCTCATATAATCATAGTTAATTTGATACAAATACAAAGTATCATCTTTGTTTCACTTTCACAACTTCTTCTAATCTCACATCAGTTGAGATTCAGAAGCATAAGTCGAAATATAATATACTATTATGTATATGTTTGGTATACACAATAGTATATACTATTACTACAGAAGGATATACGATTTTTCTCAGATAAATATTTCATGAAATAAAATTGACAACAATGCCCTTTTACATCACTGAGAAAATGACTCTTAGCAGAGTATGAATCAACAATCAAAATGATGTTTCTTTCTCATCAACATTTTTGAATGTCTACAATATCATATATATAATGTTCATTCTCTCTGAACTAAAAACAAACTTTCAACTTCATAACTATTCTGCGATAACAAAATAGTAATCATACTATAGTTTTGTTCACCATGTTAACCTATACCAGGGCTATTGTATTTTTAGATTGCCTATAGCATTTTCCATTTAGAGTGACAACTCTCATTATAGAGAGAGTTTGAATTCCTATGAAAAAACTGTTGAAAGCCCTTGAAATCATTTACAAAACTACCATGAACAATATTAACCATATCCACATATGCGCCAAAGAAGTTTCTTCAAACTATTAAAATTTTACCAAACTCTAACCCATAATACCAATGCTCAAAAAAATTTAATTCGCTTTAACAACATTTAGATCAGATAAATCACAAATCTCTGAATTAACAAAGACACTATTTAAATGATCAAATCAAACAAAAATGGATATCACCTGAAAGCATTCGAACAAAATGTTACCATCACTAAGATATGCCCTTGAAACCGTTTCTACTGCCAACTAGTAATTGCATGAAGGTCACATCTTTGCAGATCCTTAATCATTTCATAGTGTTTCCAATATTATCATTGTTCCTCAAACCCTAAGTTTGTTGCCTTATTTACCAATGTAAAACTTTGCAATATATCTGATGTTTCCTTTGTTTCCTACATTATACATCCTTACCTAACTATTTTGTCATGTCCTAGCTCAAGAGAGCTCTTTCAAATAAAATGAAATAAGCTCAGGCACCCATATGTCTATCCAATATTATGACCCCGAAATGTGATTAATTTCCTCTTTTATTTTCAAATCCTTGGGGAATGTTAATATCTAAGGCCTTAAACATTGTGTTCATGTTCATTATCATAAAATTTTCATTAGGCACCAAGAAGACTTTCTCTAAGGATCGTTCAAGACTATTATTAAACAAACATGTTATGATATTCCTCTCATCTTCTCAATATTAAAGACTTGATTGATATGCAAAAAAAATCTCAAGAACTTGTCATGTTGTGTAATATAACCATATTAGTAGGACAAGTAATATGATGTGCATTTGATCACACAAGTTTTTCACCTTAGGAAATCTGAATTAGGAACTCTAATTGATATACCACACACAATGCCAAGGAGAGTAATGTTGCAATATCACCTTACTATCTTATTTAATTTGACATTAATGCCAACATGCCTGAGGGGACAACAACATTCACTAAGTATTATAAATTTGGAGCTTAACACTTCCACCTTTGTTGAATCAATTTCGAGTTTAACACTTCCACATTGCAACAAGGTAAAAATTTAATATATTTTTAAATGAGATTTCACATCACTTTAACAATTATTTATTTTTCATTTACATGCCTTAGACATAATGAGCTTTACACATTTTTTCATCTGTATTCAATTAAGTCATGTATATTGAATGCTTTAAGGGGATTTTAAAACATTATCTTACATTTTAAAATTACAAATTTAATGCAGGTTCACTTATATCTAAATCATGGATCCACGCCCTCTAGATCTACCCACTCCACCTCGTAACCCCCCACCTCCACCACTTGCATCTGATGGTGCTCAGTTTCAAGAACAAGTCGATGTGAATGTTAGAACCATTCAAGATCAAGTTAACACTATTCAGAATGAAGAATGTGTTCACCCATTATTGAGGCGTTTTGAATCAAAAATGCAAAATGTTGTTGATGCAGTTAGGTCCATGGAAGTGGACTTAGATGAGAATCAATGATGGCTAGAGGAAAGGAGACAGTCCCATTCTAAAGAGGAAAACACAAAGAATTGAAGAGATGCAACAGAGAGCCACGAAACTTTATTAAGACAATGATCTTATTTTTTATAAAAAAATTGACCTTAGATGGATATTTAATAAAGAATTTTGTTGGATGGATATTTTATAAAGAATTTGATTGGATGGATATTTTTAGTGCTGAATTTATGAATATAATATATAATGATGAGACAAAAATTTAGTAATAAATATTAAATAATCTATTAATTTAGTGTTTGTTCATATATAGTGTGCATATATAGTGTTTATTCATGCATCGTGGTTGACTGATGTCTTATTTATTGATCATAATTATTGTACAGATTTCACATGAATAATCTAATGAACATGTATCTTGTTGTCTTGTAAGGATTTTGTTTGAAGGTTGCATCAAACCCCTATGGTGTACATAATGTTCTTATTTATGTATCATGATTGAAAGATAATGATTCTTATTCATAATGATTTTATACCTTTTACATGAATGATCTAATGACAAGCTATTAAGCTTGAAGGTTTTAATGGCATGAATGTTGAATTGAGTTGTAATGGTTTTGTTTGATGGTTGTATCACTTCTTATTCTAGAGGGTCCCAACACAGGGAAAACAACTCTCTCTCTCTCTCTCTCTCTCTCTCTCTCTCTCCCTCTCTCCCTCTCTCTCTCTCTCTCTCTCTCTCTCTCTCTCTCTCTCTCTCTCTCTCTCTCTCTCTCTCTCTCTCTCTCTCTCTCTCTCTCTCTCTCTCTCTCTCTCTCTCTCTCTCTCAAGTCTCTTAGAGCTTCCTCTCTCCCTCACTCTTAGGTCTCCCTCTCTCTCTCTCTCTCTCGACTTCCCTCTCTCCCACTATCTCTCTCTCTTCCTCTCAACTCCCTCTCAAGTCTCTCACTCCCTCTCTCTCAAGTCCCTCCCACTCCCTCTCTCTCTCTCTTGTGAATTGGCCACACATCAATAAATATATAATATATACTATGTATTAAATATATTATATAATGTATATAGTATATATTACAATATATTAATATAGTAATATATAATATAATAATATATAATGTAATAATATATAAAATAATAATGTATAATATAATATAATATATAATATATAATACATAATATTATATATTATAAATATATGTTTTATAAATACATATTATATAATATTATGTATTATAAATGATACAAGTAATGGATATCCATTTTTCTGACATAATCAATAGGCTCAGGATTTGGTTGGGATTGCCTGACCTGGAAATTCAACCCAAAAAATGTGTTTTGAAAATTTGCTTAGTTTTTCGAAGTTTGCCCTTGTGGTTGACAAATTTTTTTAATCTGAATTTGATCAAACGAAAAGGGTTTATAGAAAAAATTGTCAGCTCTCCACCAATATAAGTTTTCCTTATTTTGAATTTAATAAATAATTATTATTGATTTTCTACATACATTACGTCTAAAGTCCTAATTGATAAGCTAATTGAAATACTTCTATAACTTTCAAACTACTTAGCACTTTTTGAACCTACAAGATGCACCACATTCTATGCTTTGCTTACTATAGGGTAAAAAAAATTGAATTTCATAAATTTTTGACCAAGTTATGGTGATCAGACACAAATGTTTTAATAATTCTGAAAAGTTCTAATAAAAAAATCATAACTAATTATTTACATGGAAAAAAATTACAAAAAAAAATCTGGCACACCTGGGCATGTGTCCTCTACTTATATTGAAATATTTGAATTTTTTTAATTTATTTTTTGTACTTAGGGTGGTCAGACATACACCTGCTTCTTATCTTTTTTTTGAAAATTTAGTACCACTGCATTGAAATTTCAAATTTTCTCAAAAAAGATTTACTTTTTTCCAAAAAATGACTAGTAGCCTAGAAACTGCATTCAATTTTCTACAACTTTCGTTCTTACATATTTTTCAAATTATGTTAATAACCTATTCAAATTTTTATATCAAGTTGCCTAACTCTGATTTTTTGAATTTTTATCTCCACTTAGAGGCCTAGTTTGGACCCCCATGATCTTGCACTGACCCAAAAGCATCACTTAATTTCTTTTCCGCCAACCACAGACTCATAATGTGGTCCACTGCACATCTATCATTTGATATATGGCCCTTCCCTTCAATGAAGAGATCGGTAGAGTAGCCGATAATGATAACCAACTAAGCATAGTGTTGTGTTCCTACATAACTAGAACCTTGCAATCCCACAATCTCAAACTAGCATGTAATACTAGATCATGGTGAACTGACAGTGGAATCTCAACATACACACTTTTTAGTGGAGTCTTCGAACATTCCCACTACTTTTATCAAAGTCTTTCATTCAATATTTTCTACTGAGGTTCATCTATCACATACACTACTTCGGGTCGATTTGACTTAAGGCTATCTTAAACTATGCATAGGTATTTCCTTCAATGGATAGTCCATCATCCCAAAGATAACCTATCACCATATTAATCTACTTGGAATAAACCTACTTAACTAGTAAGTACGCAAGCTAGGTATTTCCTTCAATGGATAGTCTATCATCCCAGAGATAACCTACATACTTGGAATAAACTTATTTACAAGTAGTACACAAACTCCCTCCCATATTGGATTATCTATCCTAAGAGTAAACACAAGCTTTCCTAGTTAAATCAATAACTTAGCTAAGTGTACCATATGTTCCTTTCATGTTGAATCATACTTAGTATATAATACGTATGATAAACACTCATCTCATATTATGGAGTACTTACAAGTACCATATGAAAATAGCATATAAGCTTCAATTTACTTTTCAAGACACTCTAATTTCTCTATTACACACATTATAAAAGACATATCAATCATGCATGCAAGACACATCATTCAAAAGTAAAATAAGAAAGAAGAAGAGATCCCCATGCTTGTTATCGCTTATCCAATCAAATGGTAGCAATGCAACCCTTTTCAACAACAACAAACTTGATAAACAACTTATTAAGAATGTCACAAATAAACTCTATCTCTCAATTTGATAGCTTACTCCTCTAAAAAACAACTTCCTCACAAACTAAATAAAACTCACTCCCTTTCTCTCTCTCAATGTAAAATAGAGTATGGTTGGTAATAATGTAGAAATAGGAATTGCAAAAGATGTGTAATCTTGTGGAACAATGTGTCCCTTCCAAATGAAATGGCTCAGCTATTTATAGAGAAACTTGGTAACCTCATAGCCTACATTTTAGGCATGTTATTGGACAACAATCTCCATGCAAAGCAACACATGAAACACTGTAGAAAGGTGGTGACTTCTAAAGCTAATTCTCAACATAATCACCTACAGGTTGACTTGCTTATTGATAGCAATCTACATAATTATTCAATATGTATATGCTCAATTCAAATTGAAGACATCTACAACACTTGGGTTTCCAGAGGTGGCATAGTTTCCATTCCTACCTCATGTTGGCACGGTTTCTATACGGTGAGAAACAATCAACTTCTAATTTGAAACACTTAGCATTCCTCAAATTTAATAAGGAATGAGTCGATTTAAACATTAAAGACGTTGGACAAAGTCAAAGTTGATCTCTATCAAAAGTGTTGGCCAAGTCCATGCTTGTATCGACATAAGCTAGCAACATCAAACACAATATAGATGTCTTTATATCGTGTGATATTCTAAGTGAGAATTGACTTCTATAAACAGTCATAAGACACTTAGAATCGACCTCTAAATCTACATAAATATGGTTCATGTGTTGGTAAAATTTACCACTTCAATGACTCCTACGCACCACTTCATAGTGTGTTGTCAAAAACAACATTTAACTTCTTTAAGTGACAGACTAAATACTTGTTTCCATCACTGCCTTATAGGCTAAAATTTCCTATTGTCCAAGGTTGAATATTCCATAAACGTGTGAATTTATTCATTGCATATAATCTGATTCTTCTTTAATGCCAATATATGAATAAATTCGGCCTTCATAAGATTTGGATAAATTGCATACAAATCAGCCCATGATCATGCACTATATTGGTCTCCATACGTTTAAGATATAAATCAATCTAGAAGTATATACTATCATATTTAAATATATGTTTATGAGTGCACATATATATACAAATATCTCATATATGTATATATGTGTATGTATATTTATAATAATATGTATACTTACATCATGACAAGCAAGTATGAATACAAAAGAAGACAAACATATACGTAGTAATAGTAATCATATACAATTATAAATATACAATATATATAAGTATATATATACTCCCCTCTACTCACGCATACATACGTATACATGTATACATGTATATATATATATATATACACGTACGATTGCACCGTTTAAGCACATACACAATTATTCCGATAACACATCTTTAGTATGTTCACACATATATCAGGTTATCATTTTCTCGTTGATTCAAATATTCGATAAGTGTATATATATTCATATATATAATTGATCCCTCATGTGAGTAGATTTGTAAGTATTTCTACTTACACATACATGCGTACGATTATGCTCCCAACACAGATCAATGTATGTATATACTCATATATATGTATACTTTTTACGTCAATATGTATTGACAAAAAGATCAAGATATGTAAACCTCAAACACATAATAGCATCATATGGTTATAAATATATACATTTATATATGCACATCAATAAATAACATTCGTGTTATCCTGCATGTATATATGTGTATATATATATATATATATATATATTTATATCCCAAGTCAATCAAGTATGTACTCATTCAGTATACAAATGAATACTGATGGGTAAGCATTCATGCACAATAGTAATATTATATATATATAAATATATATGTATATACACACTCTATTAAGTTTTAATGCTTATGTGTGTATTTGTACATATATATAAATATTTATGTAATATAGCAACATGTTAGTTGAATGATCCATTCTAAATCCGAATGATGATGACCACATGATTATACTCTCACAAACATCATAGCAAACATTTATATAAATATATGCATATCTTATACATATGTCATCATACTCGTATGGACATCCCATTATATCCATCATACGCGTATGTTGACGTATGCATATATCCCACTACTCATTCACCCATTCAATCAAGCACAATAAAATAAGGAACGTCTCAAAAGCTCAAACAAATAAACATCACCCAATAATGCACTCGATAGTAAATAAGACCATTACTAAAGCAGACTTATAAAACTAGGGATGACTTACCAACTTCCCACTTCTATGTCTTGACTTGACCAATCTACTATGGTGTGTGTATGATCATATAGTTTATGTTACTAATTATTCGACCAAGATCTTCTCTTGAGTGATACTTCCCCTCTGCCTAGAGGAATGGACATTTACCTACAACCACTAACACATGCCTACAACAGTCATCTATTCACAACATATGCAATATACGTAATACATCTCCAAAGTTAGAATAATAATTCAATAACCATTCATTCACATGTATGCAGTAATTTTCCATGAGATAACATCAAATGTGACAACATTCATTTGATAACAAGGTACAAGCACAACTTATTCATCCACATATTTCACATTACCTTCACATTTTACCCTACATAGTAATAGTAAATAGTAATTCACAATTGGGGTGTAACATGCTTCCCCCCTTGTAATTCATCATCCCTGATGATCTATATCACTTTAACATATAGATAAAGTCACAAAGTTTTTACTTACCATTCTCAAAATATGTAAGATTTATAAAACATTCATCCTAGGTAGCATCACTCCTTGCAACCTTGTCCTTCTTGGACCTTGCTTCGAGTGCCCTCACTATTGCATAGGGAAATATTGTATGCCTCACACATACTTACTTACCCAAAGAGTTTTATTATATTATCATATATACATATCCTAGTTATAATAGTAAATATACATGACACCTAAGACATAACGATCAGAAATCATTGGCCCATGAATTTATACTTAGTGTAATCCAAATGGAAAAGGAATAACGATGTATTGCGCACTACACCGTGGGTCCCATCCTTCCCCTTTGGTATTTACACTTTTAGATAACTCAGAAACTGAATTTGTCCATCACTTACACTTCCATTTTCCTTACCATAAAGCACTGTTCTTGATTACTTTTCCATTTTGAGCGTAACATTTCGCTTGAACACCTGTCAAATTATGATAATGCTTCATAATTAAGCTTTGTATCAACAAAGTTTCATCGATCTCTATGATCTATTACTCCTTTTTGACAATCTATTGAGCCTATGGTTAACGCTATCTCTAAGCCTATTTCAGCCTAACAGAGTTTCCAACCTTCCTTTCCATAAATGGTCCAAACCTCAATGTTAGAAGTTTTTAAATCATTCAAGATTTGATTTACCATTTTTTCCTATTTGGCTATAATAATATATCGCACATTCATTCAATTGAATGTCTCATAGTATGATCATGGCTTATACAATGCTATCATTATTTGATCATTCATAACTAAGATAACCTTATCAGGAATACTAAGCAGCTACTTCTCACAATATATTATTTAGGACCAAAATCCTATAAATCAAGATTCCAAATAGTGTTGGTCACTTTGGTGAGTTTGTCCACTAGAACATTATGTCAGTCTCACCAACATAGACAGGTTGATTTGTCTTGTGTTCTATTAATCTCCCTCTGGAATGTCAAGAGAGTATACATGTCCTACCGATGATGACATCCAATCTTCATTTCCTGGAATACTAGACATTAACTTGCCACATTCTGTGTGGCCTCTTACTCTATCTTTTCCCAGGTTATAGTGATTTCTCATTCGACAATTCCCTTTGTTGTTTCAATGTCCTAACTATGACATTAATTTCCTTATTTCATTCCTGAATCTTCCAAAGTTTTGGGTACATAGGTTATTTTATATCCAATAATAATCTATTTTTTTGACTAAGTGAAAACCTATTTTATGATCTCACACCATCTTTAATTCCCAAGTATTAATGGTTAGGAGTTTACCAAGGGTAAATATCCTTTATTTTAGGACATCCACAACTTGGATTTCTTTCGTCATTGGATTATTTTAAAAGATGTAATCCATCTTTTAACTCAATCTAATTTTCTCGATAAGAATTGGTACTAATTTTGAGTATTAATCCTTGTTCAATCATGTTGGTCCCTAGAGGATATCAAATTTAATTGCATACCTAATTACCAAGCATGAATGCTCCTTGTTAGTTCCTTTGATTCACTTAATCACATGGGTGAGTCCTAACTTTGGTATATCCTATTTGAGCACAAGTAGCAACCTCGGTGTTCTACTCAATAAAATTTCTAATATTTCACGCTAAGTGAAAATTCTATGATGTCACGAAATAACAATAGATGCTTCCCTTTGAGAGTGTATCCCTTTTGAAAAGAGCCAATCAAAGTAGATTCTTGTCAACAATATGACTTCCTTTCAAGGGTGTAAAGTAATTAACCAAGTAGCTACTTTAACTCACTAGGTATCCTACTTATGTTTCCATTCATATAGAATTTCATAAGCTCAAGTGATTTACACATTCACATGGGCAAATCTCAATCTCAATATTTCCTTCCAAATCTTAGGATAGAGTCCTCATTCAATGACTAGTCCGATGTTATAAGCTACTCTAGACCCCTATATGTTCCAATCAAGACCAAATGCACAACTCAACCAAGTCAGTTATTCCCAACTTAAAAGTGTTAATAACTAGTCTAGTACATAACCCAACTCAATAGGTTAAAACTTAACCTGAGGTCTCTCTTTTTATTCAAATGAACTTCTTGTCCCAAATAGGTTATTCTAACCCTAGGGTTTCATTCAAGAGTAAGGTAGGGATCAATCATGCATAACCTCACATCCTACCTTATCTTTCACTCCATCTCCATGGCTTATTAGTTAAACCTTATCATCCCTAGGTATTATGGCTTGTAGTATAAGAAGGGTGATTTTTTTTATTTGAGTGCCTATGTTGATGCTGATTGGGTAGGATGTGTGGATGACCAACAAAGTAAAAGTGGCAATGCATTCTTTTTGGGAGAGATATTGGTCTCTTGGTTGAGTAAAAAGAAAGACTTGGTGTCTTTATCCTCAACAAAGGTTGAATACATTGTTGCAACATCTTGTTGCATTTAGGTGCTTTGGATGAAGCATAATTTGAAGGATGTAAAGGTGATTTATGATTAACCAATTCCTATATTGTGTTATAATACCAGTTCTATTAATATTTCTAAGAATCTAGTAATGCATTCAAGAACCAAACAAATTTCTATTTGGTATCATTTTATGAGAGAGAAGGTTGCTAACAAGAAGTCAGATTAGAGTACATACCTACCAAGGATTAGATTGTAGATATTTTCACCAAGGCACATTCAATGGATACTTTTGAGTATCTCAAGCAGAAGTTAGGGGTTATTGCCCCTCCTTGTTCTAACTAGATGTATAGATGGTGCATCTTTCCAGGGGGAGAAATTCAAGTCATATCTTCTTCTCTTGGACTGATGTGTGCTACCTCTTAGGGGGGAGCAGGTAGTTAATTGGTTGTTGTTGATAGGGGGAGTTGGTATGTTTTTTGCATACATTGTGCATGTATTTTTATGTAGTGATTGGTCAAAGGGGGATAATGTGCTGCTATTTCAGTTGAAGATCATTTTCCCTTTGTCCTTGAAGTCAAGGATGTGCTACTATTTGCTTTGTGTAGATATGTGTGGCCCTTTCTCCTTGATGTCAATGGGAGGGAGTTAGTAGTGTGTGTTGCCATCAATTCCAAAGGGAGAGATTGTTGGAATTAGTTTTCATTGATGTCAACACTGATTGTTGGTTGTCATTGATGCCAAAACTTGGTGTGATTATTGTATGCTTGTAAGGAAGATACAAAAAAGTTTTAAAGGTTTTTATCACTAATATGTAGTGAGTTATAATTTTTTTTTTTTTTTCATAAATTAGCTTTCTAAGCCACAAATCAAGGATTATTTTTTGATATTTTTGCATCTCTAGAAAGATCATCAAAATTTATTAGGGGTTTATTAGTTTTATTTTTTAATTTAAGGTTGATTATAGCATGCATTGGTTGATCAAAGTTGGGTCAATTGAATTCGATAGAAAAATAATCTATTGAAAGCATTAAACCCTACTTTGAAAGTGGAGATGCATTATAATGGTGATAACCATATAAAATAGGTCATGGTAAAAAGCATAGTATAAAAATTACATTTTTTGTGGTCTTGAAGTGGTGAAGCTAAGCAATGGCTTATATCAATGTTTCAGAATAAATCTTCTTTTAATGAACTAGAACATGTTTTCTTATACAAATGGGCTCCAAAAGAGGAAGAGGAAGAAGAAAATGTAAATAATATAATATAAAAAATATATATCACACAATACAAAGAAATGTTTGTGGGTCAATATGTCCTAATATCTAATGGATGCATAAACGAAGTAAACATTTGAGGTAGGGTAATACCATACAATACCCCTCATAGAAGAATCCACTCCACACCATATCTTAAAGAGATCCCAAATACAATATCATAATCGACACATATCCTTACAATGATAATCACCTTCTTTATATAAAACTCTTCTTAATAATACAATGAAGGGGTAATGCTGATTAAGACCTACTCATCATCTAATATAATTAATTACACAACTTATCCACATGACCCAATATAACTAACTTAAAGGATGTGTGTCAAATGTTGACATCTCTAGATCCACCTAAATACATTATAGTATCATATCGCTAGGTACATAACACTTATTTTTCTAGAGAGGGGTGAGAGATCAATCCCCTTGTTTGCAAGGAAGTTTGTCACCTCATTGCATTCACACAAGAAGTGTGTGAAGAAGACATCCTTTATGTATTTGGAAATATTGAATACCTCTTCCAAGAGAATCTTTACCTAACAACACCTTGTAACATTTTTGTCCAAAGATGACACAATCAACACTGGATCCCCTTCAACAATCAATTTTTGACATTTGAGGGAGACAACCCCTTCCAACTATTTTATCACTACTTTCCATTCAACATCATTATTTGATTTGAGGTTAGGATAGAATGAAACTTCTTTGACAAAAAAATTCTAATCATCTTTGAACACATATTTAACCTAACTTCACATAATTTCTCTAAAAAATCAATAAAATCAAACTTAAAAAACCTAATTAAAAACTTTTTGTTAACCCTTTCCAAAGATCCATCAATTAACTATGAGGAAGACCTATAAAAATAAATTAATATACCAAATAAGTAAAAAATTAAATGCTATAAAAATGAAGATGTTGGAGGATATGATCTATTACCCCTTTACACTAATTAATTATTTAGCCTGCAACGTAGCAATACTCATTTAGTTTAACTTTTATACAAATAATTAGATATAAAAGAGAGAAAAAATAGTCTTTTAAACAAAAAATTTAAACTATACCAACGATATTTCTATGGTCTGAACAAGATAGACGAAGATCGAATAGTAAGGGTTCACTCTACAAATACTAAGAAATAAGAGGGAGATCTGTGATATCCATGTCTACCTTTGGGATTTTAGTTGGATTTAGATGGTAGAATAATTTACTTGGAAGAAAATTAGGTTATTCACATCAAATTTATGCCAAGAGTTCATTGTTTGGCGGGAAGGTGTTTTGTCCCTCAAAATTTTGCAATTAAAGGAAGAAGGCCATAAAATCCAGTGGAGTCAAAGCTAATTATGATCACATTCCAAAGCAGTTTAGGGAGGAAAATTTGAAAGACAGAGGTAACTAATAGGACAGATTACATTGTTGCCTTAGAGTTCAAGGGTTCCTTTGTTTGAAATACTATTAATTTTTTATAAAGTTGTCTACGACAGGGTTTCAAGTCAATTTATTGTGTATTTAAAGTCCAATGATTTTTTAGTGGACTTAAATAGCATTGGGGCTAAGGTATGTATAAGAAGTTGACTAGGTCGTTCGAGTTTGCTACCAAGCTTGATCATGTTGTCAAAACTCAGGAGTTGTTAAATATACATAAGATAAATGAAAAAAACCAACCCCTTGTGGGTCTTCCACAAGGAGGTGTCAGTCACCAAATTGGTGACTTGAAACAATACCTATATATAGTGGACTTAAACAACACACTTGTCATCTTGCATGAATCACAAGATGTCACTTGTCATCTTCCCATTCTTTCCGACATGAGGATCAACCCTAATCCTCTACCTGATAAGATCTAATCTCCTCCACCCATCCAACCTATTTGAAATCTATAAAATTGACCCATTCACAAGCCATTATAAAAAGAAGAAGATTTGGATGCAACAAGGTTATGTTATAAAATTGGGCAACTACATTCATTTTCAATCAACTATCAATCACTTAGAGAATAATACCTAGGCCATTAAAGGTTTGTGTGGTAAGAATTTTATTTCGTTTATATTCCTTTTGATCTATCAAAGGTGCATGCTTGATATCAACTAATATTCCTAATTTGGATAATTAAAAGTAGCAAAACCAGGGTGTTGACCCTATAAACAAAAAATTCCAAAGGCAAGAAACCAAGTCAAATAGACCATTAGCAACATATTAACAACGCATAGTCAAAAATAGTAAAGAGAGTCTTAAAAGCATAACATAGCAAAGAAGCACCAAGGCAAAAAAAAAACAACAAGAAATAAACAAGTATGGCTAGCCAAAGAGTTGACCTCAATCTTTAGTAAGGTCTTGTAGAGTTCCTTACAACTCTCATCCTTGTCACCCACTATCTTCAGCTCCTCCTGCAACATGCAGAGGGTGGTGGACGATCTATGCATCACTTTGGAACTGAACTTAGGAGGGTAATATTCTTGTTTGATGCTTGTTTCTTAATTATTTCCCCTATGTTTTAGAGTTCATAGTAAATTTTTAAAATTTTAAAGAGTAGATTATTTGATTTGAGGTCAAGATAGAATGAAACTCCTTTACCAAAGAATTTCTAATCATCTTTGAACACATATTCAACCCCAACTTCACATAATTTCTCTAAAAAATCAACTAAAACGAACTTAGAAAACCTAATTAAAAACTTTTTGTTAACCCTTTCCATAGATTGTCAATTAACTATGATGAAGACCTCTAAAAACAAATTAATATACCAAATAAGTAAAAAATTAAATGCTATAAAAATGAAAATGTAAAAGTGGAGGATATGATCTATTACCCCTTTACACTAATTAACTATTCGGGCCGCAATGTAGCATATACTCATTTAATTTAACTTTTATACAAATAATTATTAGAAATAAAAGAGAGAAAAAATAAAGTCTTTTAAACAAAAAAATTTAAAATACACCAACCATATTTCTATGGTCTGAACAAGATAGACGAAGATGAATAAGAAGGGTTCACTCTACAAATACTAGGAAATAAGAGGGAGATCTGTGATATACATGGCTACCTTTGGGATTTCAGTTGGATTCACATGCCAGAATAATTTACTTGGAAGAAAATCAGGTTATTCACGTGAAATCTATGCCAAGAGTTCATTGTTTGGCGGGCAGGTGTTTTGTCCCTCGAAATTTTGCAATCAGAGGAAGAAGGCCACAAAATCCAGTGGAGTCAAAGCTAATTATGATCACATTCCAAAGCAGTTTAGGGAGGAAAATCTGAAAGACGGAGGTAACTAATAGGACAGATTAATTTTAGATCCTTAGAATCAAACCCTAGAGATATTCGCAGTTTTAAAAATATTTGATTTATAAAATAATCTGGCCAATTGTCCCATTTCAACCACAGCAGGGGCTTGCCTTAGGTTTAGATTCAGAACATGGGGTTATGTATTCATCAGCTGATGTTTTTACATCGGGTATGCATTTCAACTTTACCCTGAAGATATCTTTTTTGGATTTGAACCAGGGTCTTCACAATGAAATCCCATTGAATTGTGGGGTTCGCTCATCCTTACTGACATTATATTACTTTATTTAGTTCTAAAGTTAGAACTGTGCCCCATAAATTATCTGTTAAATTTACAAAGGACTTGTGACCTTTACATTGAGGTATGATGCTGCTAGCATTGGATGTGGTATGTTACTCAATTTAACGCATAACATGTCTTTCAGGGATCCAAGTCTGGGTCTTTTCCATGATAGGTCATTGAAATACTGCTTGGGCTTATCTCAATTAACATTGGATTACTTTTCTTTGGTCCTATTAGAAAAATGATCTTAAGTTTATTATTCCATGTTTACCCTGTTAAGATTTCCATTCTTTGAAATACTGAAATTCTACTGTATTTTTAACCCTAAGTGAGTTATTGGTCTTTGAAAGTTATGACACTGGCATATGTTTGACTTAAAAATGTTAGATACAGGAAAATTGCTTTTTTTAGTCTTGGAGAAATGCCATTTTTGAGGGATGTGGCTGTTTTGAAAATGATTTGCAGTGATGGAGAACTTCAAAAATGTTCCAGAAGAGGTCTATGGTCTCCCTTCGAAACAATTGGAAAAGCTCATGATGGGAGATACTTCGTTTAAACGCCAGGCTGAGGAAGTTACTGCGGTTTGCATCTGCTCACAAGATTTTGCTTTACTAACTTTTATTTTGAAAGAATATATCAATGGAAAATCTGAAGTCTTGATATTATATTGATAGTAGCTCTGCACCTCCTCCAACCTTTCATTGCCTTATCCCATGGATGGTTGAAATATTACTTCTATGTTTATACAATTAGTAAGTACATAATTTCATTATTTTACAAGTTCCAGTGTAATCATGGGTAGAGAAGGGTGCCAGGATTTTAAGAACTCATTTTTCCATGTAGCACTTTTACTGGCAGGTTTTCCATTAGATGAAGTATTTGGTTACTTTCTTGTCCTGAAGTATCAATGTCCGGACTTCTTTTGAGTTCCAAAATAACCTTTTGTTTTTAATCTCATATCAACAGTTTGGTCTGGATTGGGTAGTGTATTCCAAATATCCTTTTTAATATATAATGAATTTGTCTGATGACAGTTATATTCCAGATTTCCTCAAAGTGAAAAAGGGGAAAAGAAGGATTTCCTGGTTTCAGATTAAGGGGAAACATTTCAGATTTAGCAAATTTTTCCCTTCATTCTTTGACCAATTCTTATATTCTAGAATCCAACAAAAAGCAACTGCCGACAGCTCCAAGCCCTTGTAAAGCAAATAGAAAATGATATAATGCAACAGCCGCCAGGGCCAAAATTTTACCAAAACATCAACTACATAACCGGCACACTTTGTACAATTTTAGGTATGATGGGGCCGTCACTGGCAATGTTGGCACTTGAGCTTTAATTTTGCTTCCTCAGGACATCTCTGTTGCTCAGCTTGGGCACTTGTGGCTGCATTTACATCCATTAACAAAACTTTTGCTGGTCCATAAGCTGCCAATAGATAAGCAGCATGATTTTGAATGTTACAAATCAAAATTTTAAGATTTATGAAAACGAAATCTAAAGTATGAATTGAAAATGTCTGAAACGAAAATCTGATTTTTTTTTTGGAAGTTTTTGTTGGTGAACGAGTAGAATCACAATATTCTGGAAACTTGATGTGTTTGAACCAAACAAGAAAACATAAGAATAATGCTCTACTTTCTCTAAATGGTTTTCGAACAGTAAATAATTACTAGGCAAGCAAATATTCCCGAGAAAGTGCAGGTGTCAAGTCTTACCCATTCCAATAGCAATGTGGGTGCTTTATATAAGGATATTGAAGGTGAACAGCAATAATAGAAGTTTAAGTCAACTGTAAATCAGATCTAACAGTGCTTACCATATGGAGTTTTAAATAAAAAATAACAACGAAAACATAGAACAGAAAACTGAACACATAACATAATGTTTAAGGTGAAAAAACCCTTTCAGGAAAAAACTCCACAAAAGAAGAGATGAATAACTTGTATTATCAGCAAAATGTGATTACAATACATCCACTTTAACTCCTCTTCAGTCTTCAATCTTGCTGCATAACCCCTGCAAAGAAAACTTGACCAAAACTCATTCAACCTCCACTTCCAAGCACCTATTAAATAGAAAAATGCAACCCATGAAGAATGGTGTCCAAATTGGTCAAATCCTCATTCCATCCCCTTGAAATCATCAATTGCAGCCCATAATGACCTCTTATAGATTCTCTTACAGCTGTCGTAAGGCATCTTTCATGCATGGGCGCCTAGGGACCAAAATAGCAAAGATTCTGTCATAGTTGCCATAGAATCTTATGATAGGTGTCATAGCTGACATAGATGCTCTTACAAGTTATGACGGTTGTCACATGATCGCAAAATATCATAACCCTAAGGTGGACGCATGTAATGTCCCCTTCCTAAGATTGCCCTAAATCTCGCCTAGAATCACAAGTTTAATGTAGTTAGGGTTATAACTTACCAATTAAATGCTTTAAGCAAGATGAATCTTGGTGTAGGCCTTGCAATCATGTTAGACAATATTGGAAATATAATTCAAAACATATATAATGAATGTCTTATCTATTTAAATTTTAAACCATGAAAAAATACTTAACTATTTCAAAACTATCTACGCAATATCCATAATGCATAGTGGAAGTCTAGTCATAATAGGATTTGGATGAGGTTCATGATAAGTTTGTTTGAAGCTATCCATGCTAAGCCCAAGAGCGGATCTACCTTCCCTTTTGGCGCCTCGTGGCAGACACACAGTCATGCAACATGGGGTGGCATACTCAGTGGATAAATTGTATCTGCTTTCCCTATCCATGCTGCCTTATCCATCCCTCTTATGATTGAAACTCCTTGAATCCATCCTAACAACCAATCATAGTTCGGCTTGATAGGAAAGCCTTGAAAAAGGTGCCTGTAAACTACTCAATCCATCTAAGCCCACGAGCGCGCAATGTCCAGACTAAGACAACTCGCCCTTTGTCTCTAAGCGCCAGGAACATCCAAACTAAGACAATTCCACCCTTGGGGTGGCCTACTTAGCATGGGAGAGCCCGTAAATTGTATCTCCCTAACTTGCTTCCTTCAACCTTACTTTTGATTGATTATAGGATAAAGGCATACTTAAATATATATAATCTATTCGTTTAAAAGGAATATAATCTAAGTATGAATCTATTACAGTAGTAACTATGACTTATGCCTTTGTCTGCTGAGTGCAGATAATTATGTTTGATCTGCTCCTATTGCTCTGTTGTTTTGTCTGTTCTTAATCAAAAGATATTGCTTAGTGTAAATCAAATGAATAGGAAATAATCATAATTATTTATAAGGCTCAATAATTGCTGCAAGCATCATTATTGCATAATTGTATATAATTCACACACACACACACACACACTCTATTATATTTAACTTACTTCCCTTATTGATTTGTCATTTGTCTTCACTATATCTCTTTTTGAACCATCTTCTATAAGAACCCTTTCTAGTTCAAACTGAATTATTTTTTCTTTCGTCGGTCTGAAAATTTCTGATTTGTTTTGCTTGCAAAGTACTTAAGCTTTTAAATGTTCGTCTTCAACAAAGGGTTTGTAATATCATGTAGATTGAAAGGTTCCAAGCATGAATCCAAATAACAAGAAATGAACTTGAAATATAGATATTAGGCAATCAAACAAGTCACATAAACATAGATGAACATACCAGGCAATGATAGCTTAACTTCTTATTGATTTGAAAACTGATTACAAATAGAGAGGATTGGAAAGTACAATCAGTTAAGTCTGATTTGAATTTCAGACCTTCAATTACATCCAAATGTGCCAAAACACAAGTCCAAACCCTAGCTGTATGAATGGGAGATGAAGCTATATGAAGTATGGATGATATGCCCTATTGGAAATGACTGAAATGCAATTGTAACAGCCCATTGGAGGTCTGATATTGTTGAATCAAATCTGTATCAGCTGCTGTTATAAAACCCTGATGATAAATGCCAACAAAGTGCCAAGAAAAACACTACAAACTCAAGCGGCCATGCACCAAGCTTGCACAATTCTTCTCTATGATGAAACCTGAGTGATTTCACCTCTCAAACAGGGGTAAGGAAGCATTACCAAACCCAACTCAAGAGAACACCACCTTGAAGTAATTTCTGAAAACTTAATTCAGACAAGAGAAAGTAAGTATCAATGCAACATAATCATCTCACAGCCCTCCAGGCTTTTAAATAAGGCTTCTAATCCAAACCGCCCTTAGAAGAAGAATCTGATTTGTTTTCAATAAAATATTCAATGACTTCATGGCTAAGGCACTTAAATCGCTCTTAGGGAAGATCTGATTTTATTTTATTAAAATATTTTTTGCTTTCTTCTCCAAGGTACCTAAGCCACCCTTATCCAAGGATCTGATTTTATTCATTAAAATATTCTTTGCCTTTTTCACCAAGGCACCTAAGCCGTCCTTATCCAAGGATCTGATTTTATTTATTAGAATATTGGTTGCCTTCTCCCTTAAGTCTCCTAAACTGCCCTAGGAGAGAGAATCGACCTTCTAGAAGTAAAGAGCAAACTAGATCTGATTTGATGTGGGTCGACTAACCAAGGAGGATAGTAATATTTTATCTATTTTAAAACTTACCTCCTTGTTTGCTTTGACTTCAAGTGGACCATGAGATAATAATAAAATATGATCAACATTATGCTTTATTTATTGTTAAGGATAATTCCCCTCTTAAATCTCTAAAAACATCTTACCAAAATGATGATTCTCATGGCCAATATCATTCCCTTATCTTGCCATCTAACCCATGGGAATGTTGGATGGGCTAGAATCAAGTCACCAAGATGTCACTCCGAGAATGGGGACATTACAGTCCTCCCTTTCCGGGATTGCTTGTCCTCAAGCAATCGCAAATGCCAACTGACATCAATGAATACCAGGATCCTTGACCCATCTAGGATCTCCATAGATGCTCACACGAACAACTTCCAATCTGTTGAAGTAAAAGATCTTGGGACTGCTTCCACTGTCGCACAATGATGCAAACATATCCATATCAATGTAGGTGTCAATCATGAAGGTGTAGTTGCCAAACACAAATGTATCCATCCCTCTTGTTTCGTTGTCATAAATTGGAACAGCAGTATGCAATCTGATAATATCATCCAAAATGATATAAGATGTGCCATTCCAGTGTATGCAGATAGAAAAACATTACTAAACCCATCTTCAACCAAGGCATAGTGATTTCCATCATTATAAACTGTTCTAAATATTGCTGTTCCTAAACTGAAACCACACATTTCAATACCCAGCAATGCAAAATCACTATCAAACCATGGAGAATAGTCTATTAAACAACCCACACACTCCCATATGGAATTCTCATCAATATAAAATTGTGTCAACTCGATGGTTTGACCTAGCCTATCAAAAGGCACCAATGTACCTTGCAAATCTGAAGCACCTCCATCTTCATTGCCACAGACATGCATGTCATTAATGGCTGGCCCATGATGATCAAACAAAGCTGATTGCCTCATTCTTTTTACCGACTCTAGATACTGTTTTGCTTGAACAACAATTAGCTTAGTTTTTCTTGCTCTCTCTAGCCAAATGTTACACTTCTCTTGTGTCTTTTCCACACCTTCAAAGGTCTGATATACAAAATCAGATTGTGTAGTGCCCTGTTTTTCAACAAAATCACCATATTCAACACTCCAATTTTGTATGCCATCATTAGTAGACCACAAGTAACTGTCATCTAGAGGTGTTAACATGTCTATCTCATGAGAATGTAAAACCATAGGACTGCTGTCCTCAAATAAATCAGGTATAATGTCATGCCAATCCATAAACTTGTCATCCATTTCAACATTCAAATGCTTACCATCATGTGCTGGTTCAGTACAATTCTCTTTACATACATAAGGTATGCCTTCATGAAGCCAATCATGACCCAAAGCTATCATTGATTTGGCTGCTATTTGATGAGGCAACTTATATTTGAGAGCTTTCATAATAATGTGTTTCCCATCATGTATGAAACTCAATTCCATTTCTTGTAAATTTTGGATGACCCTTTGTAACGAATGTAGCCTTTGCATACCAAGTACAACCTCATTGTCCTTCAAATCAAGTACATAAAAGTCATCACAAAGAGTATACTCACCAAAGATAATGCTAAGCTTACTCACTTTCTTCTTGCAAAGAATAGTAAGTCCACCTGCTACATCAAAGCCCTCAAAATCATCACAACGCAAACTTCTTTTTTTTACTAGACCTTCATCAATGTAGATATGTGTAGCTCCACTATCAAATAGTGCCAAAACTTTGCAATCAAACAATTGGCCTTCAAGGATACTATCATAAGCTGTTATCCCAAGGTGTGTGCCATACTGAAAACTTCCCTCATGAGCTGTCATACTGTTCTGGAAGGAACTCGAAAATTCTAAGTTGCATTATCATGAAAAGAAGTTACAATATATAGAAGATACAAGAGATAGTAGATATTAATGATATCTAACTACTAAACCTACCGCTACTGTAGCAACAGTAGAAACCCGACTACTGTAGCATAACAGTTACAAATGACCATTAACATAAGGAATTTAATATTCTAACACCCTCCCTTAATGGTCAATAGGTCAAAAACACCAAGTTGCCCCCTGAATTTGACAAATTTATCTGGGCTTAGAGACTTGGTGAGAATATCTGTAGTCTGATCCGCTGTTGGAACATACTGCAGCTGAACTGATCCGTCTTCTACCAGCTTGCAGATGTAGTGACAATGAAGCTCGACATGCTTGGTACGTTCATGGAAGACTGGATTTTTGGCCAGTTTGAGCACCCCTTGATTGTCAGTGTACAAGGGAGAAGGTCTTGCTTGTGACATGTGCATGTCAGAAAGCATCCGACGGAGCCAAACTGCCTCACATGCTGCTTTAACTGTTCCTCGATATTCTGCTTCGGTCGAGGAAAGAGCCACTGCTTGTTGCTTCTTGCTGGTCCATGTTACAGCACCTGTACCCAAACTGAATACATATCCAGAAGTAGATTTTCTGTCATCCACTGAACCTGCCCAATTTGAATCGGTATAACCAATCAGCTTTGGATCCTTGCATCTGCCATAATCTGAAGTGCCTTTAACATATCTTAGCACTCGCTTCGTTGCAAGCCAATGATCAGCTTTTGGAGCTGTCATGAAGCGAGAAATGTAGCTCATTGCAAAACTGATGTCAGGTCTAGTGGCAGTGAGGTAGATGAGACTGCCCAGTAGTTGCCTGAATGTCGTTTCATCAACCGGAGGTGAATCAGAGTTGGCTGATAACTTCAGCCCCTTCTCCATAGGTGTGGAGGCAGGTTTGCAATCCTGCATCCGAAATTTGTCAAGCAGACTCCGAGCGTATTTAGATTGAGAGATAAAGATACCATCAGCGGTCTGCTAAACCTCAATACCCAAACAATAATGGAGAAGCCCCAAATTTGTCATGTCAAAAGCTTGACACAAATCGTGTTTGATTGCTGCAATCAAATGTGTTGAACTGCCAGTAATGATCAAGTCATCAACATAGACAACAAGAAAGAGAATATCATCACCAGAGTGTTTGACATACAGATTAGTGTCAGAAGGGCTGCGTTGAAAACCATGATCGACCAAGTACTGATCAATCTTGATATACCATGCACGGGGAGCCTGTTTCAGTCCATAGAGTGCTTTCACGAGCCTACAAACCTGATGTTCTTTTCCGGCAACCTTGAAACCAGGAGGTTGCGTCATGTAGACTTCTTCTTGCAAATCACCATTGAGGAAGGCACTCTTAACATCCATTTGATGAACTGTCCATGCAAATTGGGCTGCAATAGCGAGAAGAAGACGAATTGTGCTCATCTTTGCAGTAGGAGCAAAAGTCTCCTCGTAGTCAATGCCCTCCCGCTGTGTGAACCCCCGAGCAACTAATCTTGCCTTGTATTTATCCAAAGTGCCATCGGCATGATACTTGACCTTATAAACCCATTTGCAATTGATGGGTTTCTTCCCAGGAGGAAGATCAGAAAGAACCCAAGTGTGATTCTTCAGAAGACTATGGTATTCGGACTCCATAGCCTTTTCCCACTCTGGAATTCCTTTAGCCTCTGAATATGTCTGAGGCTCATAGATGCTGTGGATGTTGGCCATAAGAGCATAATTGACTGTGTGTTGTTGCTTGCTCTTGCTGCGAGTTGATCTACCCTCAATGAGTTCATCATTATGAAGATCTTCGATAGTCTTGAGCCACCATTTAGGCCGACGAGTAGAAGTACCAACATCTAGAGTAGGAGAAATAGCATCTGTTGGGATGTCTGGAACAACGTCATCTGGATATGAATCCTGAGGAAGATCAGGTGGTGCTATTTCAAGACCGGTAGACTCCTCATCTTCAGAGTTAGAATGCTTTGAAGCCCTCCCATCAGGGGAACCAAGAGGAAGACGAACACCATCATCAGGAACCTTCATAGGCTGATCCTCAGGGCTGGTTGTAGGAACAAAGGGACCAGTAGTCTCATCAATCACAACATCACGACTGAATATGAGATGATCCGTCTCCACATCAATCAACCTGTATGCCTTGTGATTGTCGCTGTAACCAGTAAACATAAGCTTCTGGCTCTTGGAGTCCAACTTGGCACGCTTGGCGTCTGGAATCCATACATGAGCTGTAGAATCAAAGACTTTCAGATGGCTCACTTTAGGCTTACGTCCTGACCAGGCTTCTTCTGGAGTCATCTTCTTAACGGCTTGTGTAGGTGATCGATTCAGGAGGTAGACGGCAGTATAAACTGCTTCAGCCTAGTATTTCTTGGGTACATTTCTGTACTCCAGCATAGAACGAGCCATTTCAGTAATGGTGCGATTCCTACGTTCAACGACACCATTCTGCTGAGGGGTGTATGGTGTGGTGAGTTGTCGTTTGATGCCGTGTTGAGCACAAAAAGAAGAGAAGTCAGCTGAACAAAACTCCCCCCCATTATCTGACCTTAGAGTAACAATGTGAGAACTTGATTCTTTCTCAACCAAGGCATTATACTGCTGAAATGTACTGAACACATCTGATTTATGTTTCAAAAAATACACCCACATTTTGTGACTGAAATCATCAACAAAGAGTAAAAAGTACCTGGACCCAGTAACAGATGGAGTGTTCATTGGTCCACATACATCAGCGTGAACCAATTGAAGTACCTTGGAGGCTCGCCAAGAATCACCATCCGAGAACGGTGTTTGATGCTGCTTTCCAACTTGACAGGCTCCACAAACTCCATGATTTTGAGTTTGGATCTCAGGTAGACCAGCAACCAAACCCTCTCGAGACAGTTGAGAGAGATAGTGCACATTCAAGTGCCCATAACGCTGATGCCAAAGTTTGCTGATGGAAGTACTCCTTGCTGCTAGAGCGTGCTCCTGAGAATCACCGGAATTAGCAAGTCTATACAGACCATGATCCTCAAGTCCCATAGCAATCGTAGTACCCGTCACCTTATCAACAATGCTGCAGGTGGACAAACTGAAAATGACATCCAACTGGGGAGAATGCTTCATGATCTGGCTGACGAAGAGAAGATTATGTTCCATGCCTGGAACATAGTAGACATCAAGAAAGAGTAAATTTCTTCCTCCAGAGTGAATTTGAACATTGCCCTTACCAGCAACGGTGTACTCTTCGCCGCCTCCAAAGATCACTGAATCAGTGAATGGTTCATATTTGGTGAACCAATCTCGACGATGAGTAAAATGCCGAGAAGCCCCTGAATCAATATACCAAGTAGAAGATTGGACTGGATCTGCAGTTCTCTTGGCCATAAAAGCATAGAATGCAGACTCTTTTTGCTCAGTGTGCTCTGCGACATTTGCCTTTTGTTGAGACCCTCCCTGCTTCTTTTGTTCAGAAGCCATCCGAATTCGACAATCAGCCTTGATGTGACCATATTTATGGCAATAATTGCATTGAATGTTCTTTTTCTTCTTGCTGTCCTGAGAAGAACCAGAGCCTTTTGGCTGAGAAGATTGAGCCTTCCCTTTGTTCTTAGCAGAAGATTTGGCAAAAAATGCTTGCTCTGTGGAGGTGGAGCTGGTACTGCTTCCAAACTGTTGTTGCCATCGATCCTGCTGCAAGAGCTTGTTGCAAAGATCTTCAAACTTGAGATCAACATTAGTGGAGGTGATATTCAGCGTCTCGATGAAATGCTCATACGAACGCGAAAGACTTTTCAGAGTAATGACGACCATGTCTTCTTCCTCCATTGTTCGACCAACCGCCTCCAACTGATCACGAATGTCCTTAATCTTCGTGAGATGTTCCTGTAAGGACATTTTCTCATGCATCATGATGGAAAAGAGCATGTTCTTGAGAAAGAACGCTCTGCTCTTGTCGGAGGTTTCATGAAGGGCCTTCAAATGATCCCAAATTTTTGAAGCAGTTTTGCCAGACGGTACTTGAGGTAACTGCTCATTTGTGATTGAGAGTTTGATGAGCATGACGGTTTCCCGGTTGCATTCATCCCATTTGTCTTGGTCCTTTCCGACTACAGTGGGACGAGCTGAGTTCCCCAAAACGATCTGATTGAGGCAACGATATTCGAAGATCGTAATTATACGCTGCTTCCAGGTGTTGTAATTCTTCCCGTTGAACTTCTGGTTGCTTTCGAGCATGATATTCGTCAGAGATGCCATCACGTACCCTGTGGTCGAACTGGTGAGGGCAAAACAAAAACAAAAAACGCACAAATTCAAAGATGAAACCCTAGCACGGATTTCGAGGCACGTTGAGGACGAAATCCAAAAGATCTGAAGAATACGTAGAAGAGAATGCTGAAAACCCAAAAAATTTTCTGACTACCTAGAAAATTTCATCAACACCCAATGGCACAAATTTTGAGGCACGGAAATCGAGGTACCCAAAAAAATTCGAGACCAACCCAGTTGAGATCTCGAAAAACCCACCAGGAATTTGCAAGCAAAATAATTTTTCGAGTTGAAAAAACAGGTCAAAACCCTAGTTGACCTGTCTGAAAAACCCTAGCCGCCATGAGAGCTTGAAAAAATTGCAGAAAACAAGCTCGAATCTGCTGAAAACTGATCACCTAGGTGGTAAAAACCCTAGCCGTCACTGGTACAGGCAAAAATGACCTTAAAATACCACCAAAACTTTTGTAAATTGCACCCAAAAATTTTAAAAAAACGCAGCCAGAAAAAAAACCACGCCCACTATAGAGAAAAACGCGTTTTGAAGAAGCCCGCGATTTTTAGAATAATGCCCAGAAAAAAAACGCGATTTGAATGCAGACTCAATGAACAAAAACACGTCTGAACCCTAGCCACAAATTTTTCAAGCTAAAAAAACGTTTTTCAAAAAACTGAAAAATTTCTAAGAAATTTTTAGAAAAACGAATTTTTAATTTTCAGGCTCTGATACCATGTTCTGGAAGGAACTCGAAAATTCTAAGTTGCATTATCATGAAAAGAAGTTACAATATATAGAAGATACAAGAGATAGTAGATATTAATGATATCTAACTACTAAACCTACCGACTACTGTAGCAACAGTAGAAACCCGACTACTGTAGCATAACAGTTACAAATGACCATTAACATAAGGAATTTAATATTCTAACACATACTTCCCCTCTCAAGCTTGCCAGCCGTATTGATTAGAGAACTGCTGTCCATAATGATTAATTCAGTCATTTTCTTGAAGAACTCAGGTCTGGAAACTAGGACAACATGATGTCTATACAAGGAGACAAAAACACAAAGGGACTTCTTCAAATCTGAGTTGAGATTACTTGTGCCAACATCATCCCTTGCTGCCCCATGGGATATATATGCCATCTCTTCGCTCATCAATCTGAATTGAGCCTTCAATTGGCTCACCAACTGAAGTGTCTCATCAACCCAATGACCCAACTCATATGCATGATATGAAATTTTAGGATTGTTCTTAACATCAAACCTCTCATCAAGTATCCACAAATCTGGGTGCTCTTTGTGCTTGTCCATACTAAGAGGATCAAAATTGTGATTATAGCTTTCTGAGGTGTCTTCCTTGCCTTTCCTTGTATCTTCTTCACGGATAGCTTGCTCCTCCACTAGTGCTGGTCTAAGAGGTGTGCCCAGCTGAAAGTTATGCTTCCTTCTAGCTGCCATAGCTGTCACAAAACTGGTCCATACCTTCTCGTCCTTAGCTGATATGATTTTTGCTCCCATCCAACTCCATTGTGTTGTATCCATAACAAACCAAACATTATCACATTGTAGAATCTTTTTGTTAGGCAATCTCTTAGTCTCTACAATCAACTCTCTAAGGCTAAATGCCTCATATAATCTTGAAAAATGTTCCTCCATTGTGGATAATGTATGTTCAACCCAAATGGAGTCACTTACATCTCTCTCTACATGTGTAGGTATAACACTAGTGGCTGATCTACCAAAAGTGTGCCCAATATCACCTCTGATTTGAGCCTTCAATGGGTTCTCTAAAAGAGGAAACTTATGAACCTCCTGATGCAAACTAGATACCCAAACACAATTTTCCAAATCATGCTTCTTCTCTTGTTCACACTCATCTACATGTTCTTCTTGTTTGCTTCCCTCAAGAAGCTCCTCCTTTGCATGCTCAACTTCTACACATTCTTTCCTTGAAAGAAATAATGATCGAAGATAGGCTTCTCTTCGTTGTCTTGCTTGATTTGTATGACTGACTTTTTCTTTGATTTCTTGAAGGTGTTGTCTTGCTTGGGCAGCCAACAACTTTGCCTTCTTAGCTCTTTGTTACCAACCGTCACACATGACTTGAGCTCTCTTGACATCTTCCATGGTATGATGTATAAAATGAGAACCTTTGTGGCTTAAATCCACAATACATCCTTCATGTTTAACACACAAAACTTCAGTGATAACATTGGAAGAATCTATAACATTATCATCTTCATATGATTGATCTGTAACCTCATGAGGCAGATTATGTGACGATAATGGACTGCTGTTTGTAATCAGAAAATCAGAATTATTACCAAACCTATTTGTGGTGTCTTCATGTGCATTAACAATACTATCTTCAAGGTCACCCAACTCACAATTTGATTCCTTGCAATTACTATGTAGAGTTGGTGAGATAATGCTTTGCTCCAATAACGGATCATCAAAATAATCCATACCTTCATGTGGCTGATCAAGAACAATCTCTACATCACCAATGTAGAAATTCGTGTACACTTCACTTGTAGAAGAGACAACTAATTCTCCTTCTTTTGTAGATGCTTCATGTGTTTCTTTTGTAAGGATAATGGGGCCACATTAGAATCATTACAAGATTCTATCCTTTTTATCCTCATGTACTAAATCAACATGTTTCTCCAACTCCTCATGAAGATTTTTGCAAACCTCACTTGTAGTTTTTCTATCCTCTTTTTGTGCGAATAGATCAAGAGCTATCCTATGGTATTGTTTCTTTTCCAAATCAGTCTTGTAGTGTAGCCTTGGATGCAAGTCCATGAAATCAATGAAAGGTAATCTTTTTGTACAAATTGAGGGAGAGTATCATATTCCTTAAACATGCTAAGTATTTCTTCCCTTCTATCCAACTGTGTTGAATCTTTACTTGTAGATGTGGATGAGTCAATAGAGTGCCTGGAGTGTCTTAAAAGATAATCTTCATAACGCTTCAAATTATGAGCTAACTTTTGCTGAGTTTGGAGAAGGTCCTTGATGATCTTTTCCATGCTAAGCATCTTTCCCATAATTAACTAACTCGCTGTCCACAACTTAAAATCGATCCAAATTGAAATGCAATCAACTGATTTTACCCAACAAGCTGGCAAGATCCAAGCTCTGATACCACTGTAAGAACCCTTACTGGTTCAAACTAATTTTTTTTTTCTTTTGTTGGTCTGAAAATTTCTGTTTTGTTTTGCTTGCAAAGTACTTAAGCTTTCAAATGTTCGTCTTCAACAAAGGGTTTGTAATATCATGTAGATTGAAAGGTTCCAAGCATGAATCCAAATAACAAGAAATGAACTTGAAACATAGATATTAGGCAATCAAACAAGTCACATGAACATAGATGAACATACCAAGCAATGATAGCTTAACTTCTCATTGATTTGAAAACTGATTACAAATAGAGAGGACTGGAAAGTACAATCAGTTAAGTCTGATTTGAATTTCAGACCTTCAATTACATCCAAATGTGCCAAAACACAAGTCCAAACCCTAGCCGTATGAATGGGAGATGAAGCTATATGAAGTATGGATGATATACCCTACTGGAAATGACTGAAATGCAATTGTTATAGCCCACTGGAGGTTTGATATTGTTGAATCAAATCTGTATTAGCTGCTGTTATAAAATTCTGATGATAAATGCCAACAAAGTGCCTAGAAAAATACTACAAACTCAAGCGGCCGTGCACCAAGCTTGCACAATTCTGCTCTATGATGAAACCTGAGTGATTTCACCTCTCAAATAGGGGTAAGGGTGCATCACCAAACCCAACTCAAGGGAACACTACCTTGAAGTAATTTCTGAAAACTTATTTCAGACAAGAGAAAGTAAGTATCAATGCAACATAATCATCTCACAGCCCTTCAGGCCTTTAAATAAGGCTTCTAGTCCAAACTGCCCTTAGAAGAAGAATCTGATTTGTTTTCAATAAAATATTCAATGACTTCTTGGCTAAGGCACTTAAACCGCCCTTAGGGAAGATGTAATTTGATATTATTAAAATATTCTTTGCCTTATTCTCCAAGGTACCTAAGCCGCCCTTATCCAAGGATCTGATTTTATTCATTAAAATATT